>JAUZNJ010006052.1:0-18333 GCA_034780135.1 Jordanella pulchra | reverse complement strand
TGCGCTTGTCATTAAATGTGTCATTATATTTGTTGTGTTTTTTTACGTTTTAGATACACAATATGCTTCTTAGTTCTGTCTATCCTCAGTTAAACAGTTATCTTTCCTTACAGTAGCTGAGGAAAGCTTAGGACTGGAAGAGCTATAAACCTCAGATATTTTTTTATTTCATATTAACAATTATTTAGAGAGGCTGCTTGCTGAAGGACCATGGTATCCATGACTGGCTTTGTAAAAGCTTCATCTGCTTTTTGAAGGTCCATAAAAGGAATATTTTAAGGCTTTTCTGCATCTGGATTTCTAAGAACCAGTCGTAAATATATCTAAAAAAGAATTTTGAAGAGTCTTTTTAACATTTAATTTCTGACATGTTTTAGGCATCCACAAGCTTCTTTGGAAAAGGTCAGAAAGCTAGCCAGGGCTGAGGTAGTGGCTCACATTGAGTATATCCAGTTGGAGGAGAAGTATGACAACAAAAGTTTCAGAACGATAAGAAGCATCAAAAGTAATAATCTTATAAAGAAGGAACTACAGCAGATCACAGAATAAATCAAAGCTGAATGACTTCTTTGCAGCAAAAGCTAATGATGCACACATCAGCTGCCATGAAGAGATCTGCTTATCTTTAGAACAAGCAAAGAAATCCTTAAAAAAAAAAAAAAAACTACTTATTGTAAAGTTTGAAATTTTTCGCTTTTTATTGTTTTTAACTGGACCCTATTTTATTATAATGAAACCCTACCAACAAAGAATTTAAACCCTGTCCTTAAATCATTATCTTTATGTGCTACAAGTGTAAAATATATTATTAGAATAATAGTGCTGTGGTTTGAACTGGACCAGTTCTAATCCATTCCAGGTGCAAAAAATCCCTTTTGAGACCTTTTGTTAGACCCTGATAAAATAGATCAAGGTTTCACAAATCCCAAAAATGGGTTAAAAATATTATATTATTGTTTTAGAACAATTAAAACATGTTAAAACTTTATAAGTATTATAGTCAACTAATTAGAATAGTCACTTAGGATGGTAGAGGTGGACAATATTTCAATATCAATATTTATCGCGACATGGTTTAATTCAGTATTAGTGAAATATTTCAATATACTTCACAGTCTATAAACAAAGCATTGGTCACTGACTGATGTTCCAGGTTTTCATGTAGTTTTATGTGTTTTGGTTTTTCAAAGCTAATATTTATTAAATATTATGTTGGAGGATTTTTGTAAAAATTGCAAAATATTTGTCATAAGTTTGTATAATCATGTTGTAGGCATTCTTGGCTGTCTTTCTAAGGCTTTTATTTTTCCTACATTGGTATCAAAATTATGTCGTATCAACTGAAGTTAAGGAATGTATTGCAATATAAATTTCGGATTTATATCGCTGAGCCCTAGAAGAATTGCTCTGTAGCTGTTTCCTAAATTGAAAGCTGCAATCTTTAAACCAGCTTTAACTTTGCACACATAGCTGCATTAGGAACAACAAATAATGTGTATTTTGGTAACATTTATGAGTTATTTTTTGTTTTTGTAAGTTCAGTTTAAAGCTGTGGTTGGTAATGTTGGAAGTGCAAGCAAGATTTGAAAGCAGCAGTCCCCCGTCCCCCCTCCATACAAAGCTAAGCTCTCCCCCGCAAACTTAAACGCACGTCTCACAGCAGAACCCAGCCATTTCTTTCAAAAACACTTTGGAATTCAACTTACCTACCTCATGTCTCATTCACCTGTAAACAAACTATATTATTATTGTAGCTTTAAAGTTAGCATGCTCGGTTTAGCAATACCAAACCATACAGGTTTTAGCATGTTCTTTTTAGCAATACTAACCTCACGGGTTTTACAAAGGGGTATTGTTAACAAATTTGTGCAGGCGGAGGAGGATGGACAGAATTGAAGTTATCTGATTGTTTTTTCCACTCGGACCGAATGGCAGGGATTGATTGGAGCTTTTAGAGGCTAGCAGCTCTCATCTGATTTTTTTCGTTCCTTTTTCAGAATACATAAGGTATTGACTACTCTCAGGAGGGGAGAACCATTTCACTCAATATAACAAAAAGTGTTTCTGAAGAGGATTACCAACTATAGCTTTAAGGACATAACATCTTATAACAACAATTTTAATAACAAAAAATGTTATCAGTAGCTTTCAAAAAACCCAACCTGCCCAAATTTATGTTTTTTTGACATTCATAAATACCACCTTCATCTTTTTTAATTAAATGAAAAAATCGATGTATTATGTGTTTCTTTCACAGAATGTGTCAAATAACTGAAGAATAAGACCATCAGATATTAACCTTTTGAGCAACCTGTCACGGCTGGTCGCAGCAACTCTAGTCAATCACAGTGGTTCCACAGAAAATGTGTTGAATATTTTGAAGCGTCCCAGAAGTGTTGGCCGCTGGCTGTGTTTTTTGCAGGAGGTGGCTTTTTTATTTTTGCCACTTGCTGCTTCAAATCCACACCAATCGGGAGCAGAGTGGATCGTTTTGACAAGAAATCAAATGATAAAAAGCAACATGTATCTAGTTGAGTTTAAAAATTGTAGAACTATATGTGCAGACTATGGATTGCATTTCTTGGACTTTCATTTGATAAAAATGTTCATACAGGTAATCGACAACCATAGTAAATCTGATCATCAAATAGAAAGAGTAACTGAAAAAACTGAATTCTTCAACTCACTTTCCTGCGATATAATAAACACAAACGTATGGTATGGTTATGGTTTGGAGATGCTGGAATAACTAGTTAAATAAAAACTTTGCTAGTTTATTGTCCTCTTTAAGGCCTACAAGTACACTACTATAGTGGAGTGATGCAATTATGACGTTAGCAGAGTCCAACTACACAGAGTAATCCTCGCCTGAAAACGCTCCCAGTGAAATAGGGTGGCTGGGGAGAGTCAGGTTATAAGCATCCAGATTAAAAAAATAATGTTACGGACAATTGTGCTCAGCGTTTCATTTTTTTTAATAGTTGTGGAAATAAAGAAAACAATTAAGAACAGCTTTTCAAAATGGTATACTTGTACACCTATCTATAGTTGCTGGTAGTAATTGCTGTAGTTTCGTTTTTCCAACCCTCCAATCATTAGCTAAAACCAAACAGACTTTCTATATTATACTACATGTCCGCATGTGTCAAAACTGGTTCAGATTTTTACCTGCTTGGATAAATGAACAAATAAATCAGTTTCAACTGAGATTTGTTTGGTTAGATTAGTGATGGCCATTATCTAACACTTGTCTGAAGCTCACGGTCTAAACGTAGACATCTGCCTCTGTTTTGTACACAAGGCTATTTTTATTTTTCTTTATTTAAAAAAATATGATGTCATTGGAATGATGTGACTCTTGATACTTGCATTTTGTGTTAAACTGAGCTATCTCTGCTAAATAGTATAAAGCAGGATCTAACAACTTTAGTCCAACTGCCTAATTTTAAATCAAAGGCGTTCTAAATTTAACTTTATTTTGTTTTTTCATATGATTTAAAAAATCCATTGTTATGTATTGTTATAGAGCTAGCAAGATTTGAAAGGTCTTGTTTTAAATCATTTAGTCATTGAAAGCTTAATACATGACTCAAATACACAGGCCCAGTGCTCTTTGGAATTTATATTATGCACAATTTTATGTATAAACACTCTTGTCACCTAATGAAAATCAGTACAAAAAACAACTATAAAATATGTTATCTAGATGAAATTGAAACAAATAGGTGATGTGTTTCTTTATTTAAAGTCTATTTTTTTTCTTTTTGTGCTCTTGTCTGCAGAAATGTTTGAAATTCAATGTGGATGCACCAATCTGGTTGTCCAAGCAACGAATCCTGTGTACCCTCAACCAGAGCCTGAAGGATGTACTCAACTATGGCCTGTTCCAGCCAGCTTACAATGGCAGGGCTGGCAAGTTTCTGGATGAGGAGAGACAGCTTAGGGAATATCCTTTCCCATCCATTGCCCCTGTACCTTACCTGGAGGTAGGTGTTGATCATGTGTATGCATGAAGCATTCTGGGCTGAAGCGAAGGGATTCAAATCACTAGGCTTTTCTTCTATGCTCCCAATCAGAATTGTCGGTTTTAAAAAATATTAATTTATAGGTTTTTTAAACCTAAATAGAAGAATATTATCAAACTTTCTGGTCAATCTATGGTTTAAAAGAAATGGTTTTCATTTTTCTCAAAGAACATTCATTTAACTGCGGACCTTTGTCACTAAAATCTTTAAAAGAATAGAGTATACACTTTTATGATAACTTCCGTCTCTGGCACTGGTAGAACCATAAACCATTAAAACCATAAATAGGTCAATGTTACAACATATTTTTTGAAAATCATGATTGCAAGGTAATAATGTTAAAACACAGTTTTGTTTTGTTTTATTTCTTTCTACAAAAGATGTGGTAGACCGTAGGTTCATAATTATTTAACCTAATATTTATAAATCATGTCTTACATGAAATAAAACTGTGGATATTGAAAGTGTACCAAATACAGTTGAAATTCAAGGCTTTTTAAGAATATGAGAAAAGGATGAAGCTTTTGTTCTTTCTTATATTTCAAATGACAAAACTAAACAAAACTGCTGGAGTGGAAAAAAAAATCAAATGCTGTAACAACCTGGTAGCATCAAGTCTGGACCAACCATGCTTTTCTGTTTCCATAACAGTCAAAATACAGCTGCAGAAGAGCAATGGTAACATGCTGTTTACATGCTAAAAATCCGCCTGGCTGGCCAAGATGTTTGTGGAGATTAAGTTTCTTCAAAAATGACACCTACTGCAGTTCCTCTGAAGAAAAATCTATCAGAGAAAATTATTCTGTTATTCTGTTATCCCCCATCTTTTTGGTTTCTTCCAAAATCACTTCTTAAATCATAAAAAATGTTTAAATGTGGTTTAATCAAACTAAAACACAATAATTCACACAATTTTAAGAGATTTGACAAATGTTTTCTTAGGAAGAAATCTATTCTTCAGATCTACTCCTTGATCCATGGAGAATACAGTTTACTGTTGCCACGTGATTCATCGATCAACAACACTTTCTCGAAATTTCATGTAATAAAGGATCTTGTAAAAAAATCAATAATGCTCAACTGATTCTGATTGTGTGTACTTTAAAAGTCTATGCATGAAATAAAGATGAAACGCAGGCTTACAAAGCACCCCACCCCATGTTTGTTTGTATGCCACTATGATGTCGTGTCAGTCCAACAATGATGCTGTCCTCAATGGCAGTTTGGTGTTTAGAGCAGCTGTCATCTCTCAGAGATAATTGTAGTGCTTGTCTATCATAAATTGTGATCTGAGAGAATAGCATACCCATGAAATCACTTCACAGACTGTGGCCTGAAGTTATCAGATGGTTTTATGAGGGATCATGTTTATCTTTAGAAATGTTACAGTTTTTGTGCAGAGCATTTTTAGAAGAAATAAATTCAGTTTTTTCTGTTTTATGTGTTGAATGGTTTATAGTTTTTCTTGAATTGCTTGCTCTTAAGTTGAATAGGTGAGGATCCAGATGGGTGCATTTCCCATGTCTGCTAGTGCTCTATTGGAACATTGCATGTGCCATTGACTGACCTGCAGTTGTACCATCAGCCCAGAGGTGTGTAGAGCTGATTGGCAGGTTTGGATTAGCTAAAAATCTTCTGTTCGCTTCTGGATTTGCTCTGTAGGTAAAGCTGAAATAAGGCCAGAGAAAGGAGTGGATTAGAGACTCAGACTAGAGTTGAAGTTCGATTTATTTCTGTAAACTGCTTTGTTACAGCATTTCCATTTACAGTTTATTTGGTTTCAGAGAGTTACTGAAACATTTTATGATGCAGCATTTGAAGATAAATATTACTAGCAATATCTTATATTTGGATGGTATTTAACATTTTAAACTCAGTATGTGTTTCTTTTACTTTGGGTGTAGAATAATATATACAGTCCTGCTCACCATTATTGTTTTGCATGAAGGGGTGCCAATTTTCTGAAGGAAATTCATCAAGTGAAACAACATTTTACTGTTGATAGCAGGCATGGTTGAAAGGGAAAAAATGGACTGTTTTAAAATGGCCAGCAATGAGTCCAGATCTCAATTCAATTGAGAATCTTTGGAGGGTGTTGAAATCTTCCATTGGAGAAAGGAACCCTGCAAAGAGCTTGAGCATATTGCAAAAGAAGTGTGGGAGAAAATACCACCCGAGAAGTGCAAGAAGCTCATAGATGAATAGAAGAAACGTTTGGAGGCTGTCATTGCTGCCAAAGGCTGTGCAACCAAATATTAAGGAGGGGCTGCTGATTTAAGTTTTGAACATTTCCATTTATTTCTGAAGATATTCACTTAACTATGCAAAACATGAAGGGGTGCCAATAATGGTGAGCAGGACTGTAACTAAACAAAACATACTGTTTGATAACTTATCTTAAATCTGTGGGCATTATAACAATATTTTCTCAATATTAAGGTGTTGGTTTAATAACTTTCTGACTGTTTTAATAAAACAAACTTTTTAAGAAAGTACATTTTTAAAACGTTGCAAAACAGCTCCCACTCTCAGTTAGTTATTGTTTTTTTTAATATCAGTTTGTTGAGATGTGGTATTTTAGAACAATAGATGGAGTGAATTTGCATGCTGCAACTCTTAACATCAGAGTGCAAGCACCACTCACTGCAACATGAAGGTGGCTACCATCTTAGTATTAGTAAGCTTTAGCCTTGGCATCAAATTACTTTAGACAAGCAAGTTCATATGAGCTATTCGGTGTGTTTTTGGGTGAGTTAGCAAGAGAAGAAAGAAGAAAAAAGGCCATGCTAGCAAGCCTCACCAAAGGCTTGGTCTAGCCTATAAAAGTTAAAGCATCACAAGAACAAAACCTTCAATAATTTCAACACTGTGACAAGGTTCAGTAAACATGTGAGCTCACACCATTTGCAGTTTGGTCGTAGCATTTGCATAGTATGGCAGTGAAAATAGAGGAGAACTAGTTCAGCATGATCCATAACTGCTTTTACAGGTAATTGATTATCCTTGGTTTCAGCATCTTTTCTAGGATCCAGCAGTGCTTCAGTTAACTTAATCTTCATTGCTTTTTTCTTTAACTTTTTTAGTCTTTGGGATCTGAGTTATCTTCATCCTGTCTACCATTTCCTTGTTGCAAGAAATTTTCTGTCTTAAATCTCAACCTTTCAATGTGAAGTTATGTTCTCTCTGGGCTTTTTATTGATGCAGTCTTTGATTTTTCCCTCATTATTTTTTGACAAATTACCATTTAAAAATAAATGCTGTTTTACAGACTCTGGGAAAACACGATTTGAATAATGAAAATGCTAAATGAAAATAATGTCAACCCAAAATGTGTTTGTTTTTTGTTTTTTTTTTAGTTTCAGTTTGTACAGTCTCTTGGTCATCGTTTTCTAGTTACAATTCATACCAACAGCTTTGTGAGTTGAAGGCTTTCAGGCAAAATGAATACCCGGAAAATATAATAAACGAAAATGCTGGAAAGCAATGACAGGTGTTTACAAGAAGATATTTGGTTTCCCCCAGTACCAATGAGCTGTTATTAAAAGAGTAAAAATCTCTCTCACAGATCTTTCAGCTTCTTCACTACCAATTGTTTTCTTTAGTTGAAATAGTAATAGTTGAAACAATTAGTCTCATTTTTCTGACTAAATAGCAAATTAAGGGAGTCATTGTTTCATCATTTTAGTAATCTAGAAAATCAAAAAGGTTCAAACTTAACTGTCGAATGTTATTTGTTTTTTCTTTCTAGTTCCGTTATAAAAGACGTATCTACACTCAGACCTACATAGATGAAAAGCAGTTATCCAAGCTTCACACCAAGGTAAGTCTAAACAGCTGCAAAGTGAAAACATGTGGCCTCAGTTACTGGATGTTTTTTCCACTTGTTTGCTCAAGAGACAATTCTTTATTTTCTAATATTTAGCTACCATTATAATACTGATTTGTTTTTCTGTTTAATACTTCTAAGATTAAACCTAAGAACAAATGTACATCACTGCTGTAGCTAAAATACTAGCCGAGTTTACATTTATGAAATAAGGACAGCAAAAACAAGAACACCAAAATGTCCTGCTAATAGGTAATGTGCCTCAACATGTTTACCATTGAAAATTGATATGTAGCATGTAAAATATTACTGATGGCATTTAAGCTGGATTGAAATTTCAAAAACAATTACGTTCCAATTTACTTAACTACATTTACTTTGTGCTTTAACATTATTCAGATTATTTTCTAACTGCTTATCTGTAATTTCTTTTGTATATTTCCATCCTGAGGGAGCTTGTTAATTTTATTTACCAACATTAATGTGATGCTCGTCATTAGCGCCATACTTAAAACTCTTCTCTGTATTTGATCATTCATGTGTAATTGAACTGGTCCCTTGAGGCTGTGTGAACCATTGAGAGGCTTATATAAGAACAATATCTGCTTGTATATGTAAACCAGATAACATTGGATTCTGCATCAAACAATTATGAGGTTATTTGTATCTGTTCTGAAAGAAAAACAGTTATTGCAGGATTGATAATAACTTGCGGTACTGAGTTTGTGAAACTGTGAAATCCATAGATTAATTAATTTATTTATATATCTTTTGTGAGCAATGAAAATTTATGCAGTGAGGATATGAAAGTGACTGAAAATATGAGTGAGTTATATTGTTTGTGTTGGTGTGGATTTGAACAGAGCACAGATGGGCCAGACTGCTACAGTAATCTCCATCTTTATGGTATAAATCTGCAGGCTTTGGTGAACGGATTCAGAGCTAGTTTTGCCAGATATTGGTTTTGTTGCTGGAAGGTGCACAGAGAGGAAAACAAAGAACATAATATAAAGCCGTTCTGCATTTCTGTTGAGGCATGTAGACACTCTGGCAGTGTGTGAGCAAAAGCCTTTCCCAAAGCAGACTTTTTAATTTGTCACAGTGGGAAATGCACAGATGGAATTAATAATACTAATGATGGCTTAGTTGCCTTCAGTGTCCCTCTAAACCAAGTCTGTGAACCAGCATGTATAATAATAAGACCCCCACGAAGTGAAATACAGGACGTTTTCTTGATTCGAGATCTAAATGTTGCACTCGGCTTTACTCATTGGAGCTTGTGTTTTTTTATCCTCTCTCTTTGGATCTTCAGGTTTATGGTTTCAAATATAAGTCCAAACATACCATTGTGAAATGTTAATTTTAAATTAAATGCTACTGTAGATGTGAACTTTTGTCTGTCATGACATACTATGTGGGACAAAATGTGGATTTTCAGGCTTTATCTCTGCTAAATGACTGCTGGGATAAGCTTTGAAAGTATATTGTAAATCTTGTAAATCATAAAAAAACATTGTGGATATGCAAATGTGGATAATTAAAGGAGGTTTCAATTTGGGGCTGAATGCATACGGTGTAAGTGGGTGTGATAAGTGGAACACAGAGAAAATTTGTTGCAAATGCTTAAACCTCATCAGATGGCCAGTGAGAATTAACACGATGAACTTTGTCGCTTTGCTGGTTTTAATCTGTCAGAGAAACTTTGTGTGCTTCTTATTAATCAGATATCAACCAAGCTGCACATTAGTCTGAAAAATCAAGCAGCGATTCTTTTATGGTATTATAAAGATATGAAGATATACATTTTTGTTCAAAGAAAACATTCTAGATTGGGTAATGCTTCTGTCCAGGAACAATATGTAGAGCTCTTGGTGCTGTTGCTGCCTTGTTATTTTTTGTTACGACGAGCTAAATTGTCTGCTATGATGTTTGTTTCTTACCTGTAGTTGTTTAATGTTCTCACACTTGCAGGGAGTACAGTACGAGAAGCAGAGCTTTCCAACTCTGCTGTCATCAAGATTGCATGTTGTAATTATGAACACACACATACACATACTGACAGATGCAAACACATGCCTGTGTGAATGGAAAAAGAGACCCTTGCACATATATCATATTTTTTTCTTTTGTTTTATAACAATATAGTTTAGATATTTTCTGATAGCTCTGCCCTGGAACAAGATGATTTCAATGTGTTATTTGTTGCTTTTTATTTTCTGGGAAAACAAGCTTAACTGCCTGAAACAGTCTATTTAGTACAGATTAGTAGAGCAAATCAAAATCAGTGTTATGTCTTCACCTTGTCTCTGAAGCATTTGCTCTCTCTTTACTATCAGACTGTACTCCAAAGTTATGTTTGTCTCAGAGAGGTTTACAATGGTTCTTCCTCGTCTGTATGTCAGTCCAAGATTTTGTGTTTTAAAAACACAAAAGCATTGCTAAGCAGTCTCTTAGTTCGGTTATGCAGGATCTTGGTGCCAGGGAACTTCTTGAAAAGATCTTGGAAATTTTGTCCTGCAAGGTCATGTATGTTGTAAAACACAGCAACGAGCCATCTTCTCTTACCTCCACCTCATCATAAATGTTTCCTTGCCATCTTAGCTATGAGATCCACACATGATTTTGTGTTGTCATAAACCTGCACAGACTCTGGCTTTGCCTTTGGTTCATTAATAATGTCTCCATCTTTGGGCACAATGCTAAAAACACAAAGAGTTTTGCTGGACTTCTCTTGACAGATTGTAAGCATAAAGTATCTGAATTTTAGCACCTTCTGAAGAAAAGCACTGCTTGTTGTTTGGTAGCAAATTGAGCTTTGTTACCTCTGCCAAGGAGGTTATGTTTTCAGTAGTGTTGGTTTGTTTGTTTGTCTGTAAGCAACTTTACAGAAAAAGTTATTGATGGATTTGCTCGAAACTTTTACCAAACGTGTGTCGTGGGCTGAGGACCAATCCATTTACCTTTGGTGGTGATCCAGATTAGGGTCCGGATACAGGAATTTTTTGGTAATGATCTGGGTCCGGTGTGAAAGTGGAGGTCACAGTATGTCGGGGGATGAGCTGCTTGGCGGAGGTCTGCGCTGTCCAAGTGCTTTTCTAGTTTTAAAAATGTTTTTACGTTGACTTTGTATATCCAGCGATCAGAATAAAAGGCCAACAGAGTCATATCCTTTCTCATTTCCATCACCGCCAAAGTGGATGCGAGGGCATCCACCTGCCTGTCCTCACGTCCACCTTGCCTTCTCTGCATTCTGTCTCAGACTCTTTTTCTTAGAGAGAATGCAGTAGATCCTATATGATAACAGAGTACAAATTGATAAATAAATGTTGTCACGTGACAATCCAACCTTTAGTATTATTGTTTACCAACCTGCTCATATAGCCTACAAAGTACCTGCACTTGGTCCACCACTAGAAACAATCAGGTGAGATTTTTATTGTCAAACAACACTTGGATGTTCTCTCTGAAGATATGAAGCTTTTACCACTCAGGAAATGTGCCATTTCCGGGCTGGATTCTGCAAACATCCAGCATTCAATGACTTAGACATTTCCGAATCTTGAAATACATATAAATATTTTTCTTGCAGATTGCTTCTGAGTAAAAATGCAAAACATTGTTCAGCCTATTTTTTCATAATTAGGCTTTATTTTATCAGGGCAGTTGTGTCTGTGTAGGTGATATTATGCCATGAAAGTGTATGTGGTTATAAAAATGTAATAATATAGATAGTTTCTTGATCTTATGAAATAGCTTTGTCGTTTTAATCAGAAACATTCTTGTTCTTACAAGACAACCATCTCCTTATAATGGGATACAGCTCCATAATAATTTTAGAACAAGCTAATGGTGAAGTGTTTAAGAAAAAAAAGTGTTTTGATTTGCAAGCTTAAAAGCTTACAAATTATGCTTAATATTTACAATGGTTTTATTAGCATGCTGTCATGCTAGCATGCTGTCGGCATTGTAAGCTACATAAGTTAGACTCTGCTGCCCTTTTGCAGTACTATTGGTAAACCGCTTGTTATTTAAGAGATTGAAATAATCAGGAACTTTACAATGTTTATTATATTGTTCTTATAAATATTTTGACAAATAATTTTTCATATTAAGGCTTTTTGATAATCAGTGTAACAAAAAAATCTTTGCAGACCTAAACATAGTCCTTCTTTGAAAAGAGAAGTAAAGAAATAAATAGTTTGCATGTCTGGTTTTGTTTAGTAAATCACTAATATCGATGATTAGGCCATAGGTTATGTTTGTATGTGTTGCACATAAAAGTGGAAAGCGATGCTCCGAGTGTTATATGATCAGATCAGAATGTGTTGAAAATCCTTGTTTTTTTCCCCTGATTAGTTTCCTATTTGTGATTCCTAAAATGAGACATTTTTTTGTCTCTGTACAACTTTGCTGTAAATAGCTATGGGAGTGTTCATACAGTGGCTCTGCACCCAGTTTAAACCCATATCCATTTAAGTCCATTTCTAATAATAATTATTTGGGAAAAAGCTAGCAAAATTAGCATGTGTGTTGTCGTATAGATGACAGACATAAAGGGAGATTTTTCATTTTTTTATGTTATTATTTTCAATTCCATCCTGTTTACTTATATAGTGTCAATTCAGAACATCTGATCATAGCACTTTACAAAGACCCATTAAACCAGAAAGGAAACCCAGCTGACTGCATTGAGTCACTGACTGCTTGATTTGCCCCTCCTAGAAGGGCATATAGCAACATCTGTTTGCTTTCTGTCATTGACTGCTGAGATCCCTCACACCAAGCATGCAGTGACAGTAGAGAGGAAAATATCACTTTAAGAAGGAAAAAACCTCCATCAGAATCAGGCTAAGTGTGAATGGCCTGCTAAGGTTCCTTGTCTGGGTGTTCAAAAAAGAGAAAAGTAGACACACAAAAGGAACATAGAAGCACTGATCTGTAAATATTTTCTATGATAGTAGAAGTAATGATAAACTACCTCCATAGTGGCTGAGCCCATTTTTTCCTTCTTTGCATTAAATGAAAAACTTGAAACAAAGCAAGATTTATAATTTTTAATTAAGCCGTTCCATCATGTGGTGAAAGAAGACATCATAGACAGAGGGGTCGATGAAATTAAACAGTTCCCAGACTTTCTGTTGGACAAGGTTTAAGCTATCAGGCTGCAGCAGAAATGTACTCTGGGGCTTATCTAACAGGTGAAAGCTCTCTGCCATCAAAATGTGGAGAAGGACAAGAGGATTAGTTACATGTGGAGCAGTTTCTGACCTGGGACAATACACCAGGATGAATGATGGTATCATCACTGGGCTACAGATTAAACCGCGGTCATATCCCCCCACAGTGGCCACTGACAAAAGAGGAGAACAGAGAGAGCTGGATTGTGGTTCTACAGAACAACAGATGCTTAACTTTCTCCTTCCAGTTGGATTAACCTGAACTGTGATCACATTTAGGCTTTCCAATTCCTGCCTATTAGAAACTCAAAGGATCAACATGCCATTATCATGAGGTTCATCAATAGAAAACACATTGTTTACAGCAATGAACATCTGACCAATAGAAACATTGACAGGAGATGTTTCAGAAAAAGCACTGAAAAATCCAGGTCATATTGATGGCAAACTGCAAGCTTTTTATTGGGCTGAACAGATCACCAGCGAAGGCAAAGGTTATGGTCATCAGGGAGAAATGGAGATATTCCCGTGAGCAACATCCAGAAGAAGTTAACACTAGTGACACTAACTCACAAACAGGACAACACAATCAGCGAGTACCGACTCTGTGACAGATGCACATGGTTGATCAGTAGCTGAAACTATGGATTCAAACATTTGGAGCTTAAATCCTTTAAAAACATGGAGTATGGAGAGCGGGACATGGAGGAGGGCATTGACCCAGAAAATAATTTTTACATGAATATCATTGATGATTATGTTTGCTATTGTCAAGAGTAATATAACAAGGCAATTCAACAGACAATAATCTATATTATATATTTCAATTGTCGAAGCTTGTATACAAATTTTAACAATATCCAATATCTTAGACTGGTTCACACAACAACTTAGCATCGTTACATCGATTGATCAGTTATGACATGGGGAGTGACTTGAACTGGAGGAATGTGAATTTAATTATATGAATAGAGAGGGCAAGAATGGTGGAGGAGTGGCTGTGTATATGAACAGAAATGTGAGATATAAAGTAAGGTGATTGAGGGGATAGTTGATGTATAACAATTGAAGTCTCAATGAAAAACAAGAAAAGTGTTTTGGTCAGCTGTATCTGCAGAACACCAGGGTCAGACATGGAAATAGTTTGTTGAAACATTAGTAAATGTAAATCAGAAGGTATTTTACATTTATGGGGACTTTAATATCAACGTGTTAAACTCAGAGAAGTCTAAGCCTACTGAATAGTTTATAGTGTAAAGTTTAAACCTATGTCCTAAAATCAACAGACCCAGTAGGATTACAACACACACTGCCAGACTAATGACAACATGTTTACAAACTTTATAGATAACAACACAATAAGGGGATTATTTATTAATGATATCAGTGACCATGTACCAGTAGTAGAGTCTTTGTCAAAACTGGGACTCAGCACTCCAGGAAAAATATACTGTATGGATAAAGCTTAGGTATCGTTCCTCAACATTTTAAAAGATACTTATCATCAACACTGTTCAATAATAAAATATATTAAAAAAAGCTGAATGTTGTGACCCTCCGGGGATCGCAAAGCACTGCAGAGTGCCTGTAAAAAAAGAGCACACTATATACAGAATTATAAAATAGAACATTCTCATTTCATCCTTCAAACCTTGGACAACAGTGAGCTGCAAAGAGGTAAACAAAACAAACAAAAAAAAAAAAACAAATTTAATTCGTCTTACAGCAGTGGAAGAAGAAGAGATCATAGTCATTGTTAACAAATGTAAAAATAAAAGGTCCACTGACTGTGATGGCACTGGATGTGCTAACAGTTACCTTTAATATCTCTGCTTCTTTCTGTATCTGTGCTTCTGTCTCCTTGAACCCAAGTCGGCATCGACAGATGGCCGCTCACACTGAGCCTGGTTCTGCAGTAGGTTTCTTCCTGTTAAAAGGGAGTTTTTCCTCTCCACTGTCACTACATGCATGCTTGGTGTGAGAGATTGCTGTCAAGTCAATGAGTCGATGCAATCAGCTGGTTTTCCTTAGAGAGAAAACTTTGACCATTCTGAGTGTGTGATCTGGTTGAATTGTCACTGTAAATTGCCTTGAGATGACATGTGTTGTGAATTGGCACTATAAATAAACTGGATTGAACTGATTTGAATAAGAAAACAGTCAAAAGAGTAATATTTACAAATATACAACACTCTTTTCAAAAACCTCTCTTTTACAAGAAAACGTAGACACCAATAGATAGACACCAATTTACAAATTATATACCGTTTTCCTAGATTTTAGAAAAAAAAACTATTAGAAAATGAACTCATAAAAAGTTTCAAAAGTACTCAGGTTTTTTTTTTTTTGCAAATGATGCAAATATTTTCTGTATAGGTGAGAGCTTAGAGCAGCTGCAGGATGATATTGCACCAGAGCTGAGCAAGCTGGGAATGTCTATATGCATATATGTACTTTTATATCTACATCAACTAATTTCTTTGGTCACCTAATGGACTTTTATAGTCCATGGACTCATAAGTTAAGTAAAATTTGTAAATATTGTCGATGTTAAGGACTATAGGAAGGTGAAGGAGTTTGATTAAATAATTTCCACTTTATACCCCTTTCAGACATAAGTAGAAAATTATCCTTATAATTCATAATTATGCTTAATGTTTGCATGTATTAAATTTGTTTTTCATGTTTTATTGAGTTGTCTGAAATAAACTCATTCATTCATTTAAACAAATGCAATTAGCTTAGGGCTCAGCACTGTTGTTACCCATGACTGCCTTTTATTTCTGCTTAATTCAGTCAAATCTTTTTATATAAAACTTACTTCATTATTACAGGTTTAAATATTTTATTTGGCTGCAGTACAGTGTCTTTGTCTTTGTCAAACACTAAATAACTGAAGACCGTTTTTTTTTTCTAACTATCAAATTATTTAAATGAGTTCATGACTTACTAAAATGTTTTTAAAAAGAGCAACATTTAAAACTACGTGATGCACTTTATAACAACTGACTATCTGAAAACCTTATTATTTTATGTATTTGTAACGGTTTAAAATTATTCAAGGATGACTTATAATGAGGGTTTTCTCCTGTATTATACTGACCCCTGAATCTGTGGTATCTACTTTAGGTAAGGGATTCTGTGAGAAACAGTGAAAAATACTGAATGAAACAGGAACAGAACAGCAATGAGCAATGAGAGAAGGATGAGTCATGCTCTCAAATGTTGCTCTCGTCTAACTATTTTGATAAGATCTGCTTCTGTCTCCTCCTGTTCTACTTTGAATCATCAGAAAGTGAGTGAGTGGTACTGAAGTGACATTCATGAAATACATCAGTTATTCTTCCTATGGATTTCACAGAATAAGTACATGTAATTCATGTGTTTAGATCAAATGTGGCGTTAATGACTTTTCACACAGGGTAGTTGCAGTGAAAGAGGTAAAGATTTCAGGATATCAATGCATCTGATACTGACCTGCAGAGTACAAGCATAAATAAATAGATAAATAAACCAGTGCTATGCTCTTTGTTCATCCCACAACAGTTAGTCAGAGGTGAAGCATTAGCCTACTTTGCTCCCATGGTGTCCCTTAGCTTTAGGCCAAAGTTTAAAATGAGGTCATAGTTGATAGGAATTTCCCTTTCATTTTTTTCATTGCCTGACTGAACCAGACCTTATCACACTATTACTGTCCTGGTTACCCATGCATGGCAGCTTCATGGAAAATGTCCATGTGCTTTCAGGGACAACAAAGTGCATGTATCTCATCATTGTCCAAAAAATCCTTTGAGTGATAAAAAAACAAAAACAAAACATTATTCTTTTAGAATATATATTTCAAATTTGTATTGATATTTTTTACATTATAAACTATAACCTAAGTTTGCTGAAATTTTATGTTTGGTGGATTTAAACATCTATGCATTTTCAACTACAGCAAAGTACTAATTTAATATATTTTAATATCTAAATTTTTGATGAAGATTAAGGGGGACAAAATATTTGTTCTCTATAAAAAAGTTTGATAGGTTGTTCGTGAAAGGGGGGTGGGGATTAGGATAGCTTTAGGCTAAATAGTAAAAGAGCTGTTAATAACGCACTATTTCATAATGTGGTCATGAATGCCATAAAGCACAGTGTTTGGGAAACTGCATTGTTGCAGTTTGCTTCAGCACAAGATAACAGGCAGTAATAATCTATACTGTAACTTGCCACCTCATTTGGTATACCTGCTTGCCAGCGTGTTTGTAAAACATTTAATTCAATTAGTCCAAGCAACTAAAAGCATTTTGGTATCTAATTGTGGTAGAGAGGGGTCGCTGAAGTCTAAACCAACCATCACAGAAAGGAAGTGATTTAATTGAAGATGGTATTTGATGAAAATTAATATACCATGCTCAATAAGCAGTCGGTGGATAAACATGAATGGGAACCCAGAGGAGAATGGACAGGCTTAATATATATGATAGAAAGGCAACAGAAGCTCCAGGGAATGACTAAGGTCTACATAATACCGTCTCTGTAGCAGAGTACATCAAACCCTAAAGCAGATAAGCTTCAGCTCCAGAACGCTCCTATGGGTGGCACTCCTGTCAACTAAGAACAGAAGCTACAGTTTAAACAGATTCTCATAAAGTGGACAACAGATTGAAAGAATATTGTCATGTCTGATCAGTTTCATCTATGTTTTGAAAGTTTTAGCATCTGTATTCAGAGTAAAATACATGCAGGATAATGGTGGTCGTGGTTAAAAGCCTGCTACATGCTCCACGAGAACCAAGAAATTAGTTCTTGCTCTTAATGGGGTGAAAACCAGAAAGAAGTTTGTTTTGCCAGCGAGAATTCACACCTCACACGATCAGGAGTTAAACTCAAAGAACGTCCTCTCCACTATCAGTGTGGGCCGATTAAGAAGCAGGAAGTGGATAGCCAAAAAACCTTATATTTCTTAGAAGAAATGTCACTCAAGTTTTAATATTTACTTATCATTATGGCCAGTTGATCCTCAAAACAACCCTCCATGTTACTGATACTATAACTTATATCCCTATATAGATGTCTGCACCTGAATAAAAATGAGGTTACTCATCTTTTCCTGCCTAACAATGGCCATAATAATCAGTTCTTAAAACTCCTGTTGGAGTTCCAACAAGAACAATGTTCTGCACAGAACTATCCAGAAGAATCAACAAGAACATCCAAGATAGCACTGTCAGAAAAAAATTAGGTAATTTCATTTCAAATTCTCACTTCTCATGGGGTTTGTTGTGGCCTTAAAATGCTTGTGACATCCTTTTCTTAT
>JAUZNJ010006041.1:0-18334 GCA_034780135.1 Jordanella pulchra | reverse complement strand
ACCTTCTTATCTACTTTGCCAGTATGTGACGTGTGAATTTCTCCACTGTGAGATCAATAAAACTCATCTAATCTAATGTAGGTCCACGGACTGATGACAAGACTGTAGATTTAACATGTCCTTTTAGTTATTATTTTCAATCTTTAGTAAGGGTATTATATTTTTTGTCCAGGTCTATTTCATCAGTTTGTTTTTTTAAACTATGTATGATCGTAAACCAATGTCTGACTTTCATTTGTTCATACTCAGAGTTTTTGTTTATTGCTTTAGTCAGATTCAAGTTATTTCATCGTAGGGTTTTCTTTCATTAATGAGGGGTATCATCATTTTGTCCGTGTTTACATCATAGAGCAGATATTTATAGTTAGTTCTTCACCTTCTAAACATTAGTCAGATAGAAGATGGTATCTGATTACAGCTGCTTTGTCCATAGCTTTGATCAAAAATGTTAAAAAATTGCAGACTTGATTAGTTCAAAGCAGTAGCATACTATATGGGGTTTAGAAACACAGGATATAAAAATCAAGGATGCCATGTACTAATTTATTATTCTTATCATAAAGAAAATTATAAATGATTTACTCTTTCTTAAACCGGAAGTCATCCTTGATCTTCTCTTAGCAGAGCTATTAACTCTTTAACCGCTCGTGTTTTAAGCTCTTTTGAGGTCTAGCAAAGACCAAGCTCAGTTAATGCATGTGCAAGTAGCACAATGTTGACCTTTCTCTATGAGCCAAAAATGCATAAATAGGATTTATTCTGGTCAGTTCAAATTTAACTTGTTCTTTTATATATCTATTAGTTCCTCTGCTGATGGTAACCAGAGGAAACTAAATCATCAGTCTCAGGAATAGGCCAGTTTCACTTTATGTCCACAGTTAACACATACTTGTTGCTACAAGCAGCATTTCTTCTCTAGTCAGTCTGATAGCAGCACCACCAGGAATCACATCGACGGTGCACAACTCTGTGAGATGTCTTGATTTTTTTTTTTATTTTAATTAGATAATCAAAATGCAATGTTGTAACATCTTCAGCTCTAAGAAAGTCTAATGAAATAGCAGCAGGTTCGACAGGCCAATCATCTTACATACTTTAATGTGTATTTTTAGGATACTCTCTGAGATGGATGAAAACATTTCTTTAATGCAACTTAAAGCAGATTAAAAAACATACTTAATAATTAATAAGAACTTAACACAACTGAAGTCAGCAATATTTGCTCCTGGTTTATCTATGTCAGCTTCAGCTATCGTTAATTATTCAATATTTCTTTTGGAGTTGTGCCTAATAACTCATTTTATGTATATTAGTTCTTTTTGCTCTGGCCAAAGTTAAAGGCAGTGTGCAAATGTTTCTCACCAACAGACGTCCACATCCTGCTACGGAAAAGTTCACCACTGCATGCTGGAGCAATTCACTTCAGTCCACAAAAATCCTGTTTGGAGACCTTCAAACGTGTTTCCAGGGAGATGAGATGAAAAATATAAATATTTGCAGAATCACACTTCAGAAGTTGAAATAAGAGCCCAGAATGTTGCTGGCAATACATTCAGTGGGTTCGGGACTTTCTTTTGTAGGTTAATTTTATGAGTCAAATCCAAGTGAAGTTTGTAAAGTTTTGTTATGAAACTCATTCATCATGGCGATTGCTCTGAAAAGGTATGATTTACTTTTGCAAGAACAGTTTTAATGTTTAGAAATATACTCTTAAAAGGAACCTTATTCTAATCTTTATTAACTGTGAAAAAACAAACAAAACACTGAAGTTTTACAAATCGATGTGAGCAGGACTGTTCCCCATGCAATAGGATCTCATATCCGCATTAATATAAATTTCAATGGAATTACTGGAAAATATTTACGGTAATGATTAAAGCTACCTACACTTCAGCAATATCAGTCAAACCCATTTAAATACCTATAGAATACCTTATTGTCCATCTTATTTTGATCTCGGAAACATCTGACTCGATCAATAAGCTGCAAGATGCACCTGCTTCTGGTAACGTCACAAAAGGCATTAGGAAATCAAGATTTCTCCTTTTTGTTATTCATAATTTATCTGGTAAAAGTGTGTTTACTTATATGTATGATTAAGAAGATATTTCTAAAATGCATAATAGCCATTTGTAAAGTGGGAAAAAAGAAGACAGGAATCATCAGGTTTATTACTAAAAACATATATGGTCCATTTCAAGCCAATAACAGCTTGATGTGGTCGGGTCATTCCTTTTGAAATGAATGGTTGCATTATCTGCAGAACTCTTATACTTTCCATTAATTTCTTTAGAAATGATCAACATGTACACAGCCTTATGGGTCCAGTCCAACCAGTTACTCCACACATACACCTGAACAGCAGGCTAGACTGTCAATCATTTAACAGTAGAGAGGAGTAAGAAAATCCCATTAATCTCAGCAATACAGCGAGAAATCACACAAACATTGGTGATGCAAACATAATGAATTAACAAAGTAACAGCAAATATGCCTGGAAGCCAACCTGATAAAAAAAAACAACAAAAAAACTTTTGTACAAGTTATACTTGATAATATATTTAATTAAAAAACCATCGGAAGCTTTTTAACTAGAATCAACCATCAATGTGGGCAAAATTATTCCAATATTAGATCTTCATGACATTTTAAAAACACTGAGCCAGGAGGAGAGAATGAGGAGAAACTTCACAAAAACATTTCACTTCATGGGAAAATCTCAGTGCTGTAAATGTGGGCACAACATGCCTTATCCAGACAGGATATGCAGAGTCTTGTAAATTTCCAGGCAGTAATTCTTGTAAATCTTGGATGTGTTTACTCAATAGAGTGTGAAGACGTGGACAGCTCCCATTGGGCCACTTGCCTGTGCAGCTTGCAATTAGCATCCAGAGTTTGGCAGATATTAATGATGCCATTTAGAGAGGAGGAGGGCAGACGAGCTCCTCTCCCACAGAAGCCACAGCCTCCTGTTTATTCATGATTTTAGAAGTTCTTAATCATCGTCCTCGGGACCCCCAGTGCTGCTGGTTTCCAGTTTAACCAATTAGAGAGGGACCATTCTTCGCATGGTTGGAGAGGCAAAATTTAATTTACAACCTAGCGAGAGAGAATACTGGTCGGACTCTCAAAGAGGTCGTTACAAAGACATGTCAGGGATTACATGATGATTTATGGGACGAAGGAAAACACTAAGCAAAAAAAGAAAAAAAAAAAAAAAAGAATAGATTGTTAAAGACCGGAAAAAACTATATCTTGTTTCCTATATTTTTTTTTTGCATGTTTGAAATCAATCAAACTATCAGACAGTGATAAAACTTTCGGAGTTCAGTAAAACAAACAACAGCACATTTTATTAAACCAAAAGCTGTTCTACTCATTACTGTTCATTTTTTATTGCAACATACTGTGGTAGGGTCCTTACTGTGGTAGAATACAGCATGAAATAGAAACAAAACTGGTAAAAAAAAAAAAAAATACTTGAGAATCATCAATTTAGCACTCTCTTGAAGATAAGTGCCGCCACACTGTTGCCTGTTTTTCCTCCAAACTGGAAACTGGGGGTTGGCAGCTCCTGTACAAATTCAAATCCTGTAAGACAAAAAAATAAACAGAGCACTACCAAGTTAAGAACATCCACCAAAACATAAGCAAAGGCTCATTTCTTTAGAACTATAACTAAGTAACTAAAAAGAGGTTCATCTGGCAATAAAGTGAGACAACCATCCGTCCACCATCTGTGCTGCTTCCTGGGGTCTAGTAAAGGCAAGCTGTCAGTGTGAAAGATGAGATTTCAAGGCTGTTTGGCCCCCTGCAGGCTCTCCAGAGCGACTGCAGACAGACGAGTGACAGCTAGTGGAAGCTTGCCTAAACCCAAACTGTACAGGCCGTTGTTCCCTGCAGCTTAACAACCTGTCAAGTAATTATTGTGACTGAAGATCTGTCTGTGGTGTTTCTTTCTGAACAGAGAGTTAGACAACAGAACAGTTTGACATAAAGCTGCTGCGTGCCAGAGAGACAGTTTAAAACAAACTAAAAACAAAAACACTGTGCTGTAGTCAGAGAAAAATCAACTAGTACCAAGAAGTATTGGGATGGGTTGGGATTTAATTATTGTGCACTTTAGTTTTTATCCCCAGGCTCAATGTTTTTAGAACTAAACAAATACATCTGTTTTATAAATTTTACATCTACAGCAGGATTTCTGCACATTTTACTAAATGTACTAAATTTAGAAGTAAAAGCTACATCTTTCTCATCAAAACAATGATTTTTTCAAAAAGTGCACAGACATTTAAACACAAAGTGTATATATATATAGAGAGAGAGAGTAAAGCAATGATTTTATGCAAAACAAAATATTGATTTATAAAACAAAATACTTTTATATATAAACATTTTTTATAGATTTTGAAAAGGACACATATGTAAATATTTACTCATGGTTATGATTTCAATATCTACAGCAATGAATCTTGCACCAATAGTAGGCTGAAGTCGTACAAGACAGAGTTCAGATGTTGCAGATCGTATTAGCTACGACAGAGCATATAAACGGCCTTTTCTCATTTCACAGATTAAACAAAAAAAAAAGAAGCATGAATGTAAACAGTGGTCAAGCTTCTGAGCGTTGGTGCTGACTTAATAAAGAAAAGGTCCTTAGAGGCCCAGAGGTTTCCCCTCTGCTGCTTGGCATGCAAGCTAAAGCCTTGCTAATGCTAAGCCAGATGCGATCAGACCTGGCAACCGGCGGGAAAATGGTACAGAACAAGAACGGCTGAGCGTAGGTGCGCCACCTACTGGCAGGAAGAGGTTAAAGTTGTGGCTATTGCCTTCAATCATATTAAAAATTGATTGTAAGACCTACCTGCATTTAGAAAAACAACCTCAACACCTGAACTGAAAATAATGCCAAGTTTGTATACCGTTTAACCAGCTTCTACATGATTTTAAAGTGTCTATTGAAACTTTTATCATATCTTGTGGGTTACATGAAAGAAAAACAGCAGAAATTATTTATTAGTTTCCTAAAAACTTAAAACACATTTTAATACAAATCTGGAAAATAGGCATTTTGTACTCAACACCCTTATTCTGATTGTCCTAAATAAAATCCAGGTAAATCAAAACTCTTAATTAGTAAACATGGTTGACTTGGGTGTAATTTAACCTTAGAGAGTCAGAGAACTATTCTAGGAAGTGACAAGAAGAAAGCCACTGTTCGAGTAAAACTATAACTGTTTGCAATCAGCCATGTAAGGGAAGTGAGAAAGAAGGTCTTCTGGTCAGATGTTGAGACCAATAGAACATCTTGACCCAAATGGAAACTGCTGTGTGAAGCATGTCATTGGGAACCACCACCTCCACTGTGAAACACGGTGGTGACAGTAACATGCTCTGGGATGAGGAAAGATAGAAGGAGCTAAATACATCTATACGACTGTAAATATGCAGCCAGAGCAAAAATAGAATAACTGATATGAAAAAATAATTCGGTTTTAGAAGGGAAAGAAAAAAAAAAAAAAATCAAGGTTCTATTTTTATCAAAGCTGCGGGAAAAGATTTGTCTAAATGTTCAAAGTATTGAGACATATTCCAACAATCTTCCAGCTGCAATTGGATCACAAATCTTTTCCACCCTCAGATGGCTGTATAGTAGTACATTGCACACTTTTCTGGTTTTTATTCCTAAATAATCATAACATTTTCCTTCCACATCACATATTCTCCACTTTTTCGTGTTTGTCGATCAGTTAAATTCATTAAAGCTTCTGAAATGAATGCAATAATACAGTTTAAAGGGAGTGAATGTTTTAAAATGCATTTCTGTTTCTTTACCAGCAAGAAATCTATGGAATAGAAACACTGAAATTTATTACATGAAAAAAAAAAAACCTCCAATCAAAAATCCAACAACAGCAAAAACACATTTTTATGTTTTAAGTAATTAATATCCTCTTACCTTCACAAAATCTCTCTAGCAGCTGCTCTTTGGTCCAGTTACAGGAAGTGATAGCAAAGATGCCATTGTCCTTAAGAGCTTCTTTTAGGGTACGGACGTACAGTTTTTTGCACTCTTTGTTGTTGTCTGGGTTTAAACTAATTGCATCGAATGTTCCTTTGTCAATGCAAACATCGAAACCTCTGAGTTCTCCTGCAGAGTTCAGGAAATCAGCTTCCTAAAAAAAACAAAAGGTTACAAGGTGAAGATTTATCTATGAGCTATTCAATAATAAAAGAAATTATCACCTTAACTCTAAAGCTGCTAAAAACAGTCACTTCTCTGTTGCTTTTGCACAAGCTTCAGAATCTGCAGATCCACTATGGAAAGAGAGAAGCCTTTCTGTGGGCGAGCATAAAATACCAGACTTCTGGTGTGAATCCACTAGCCGCATACTCGTAAACACACAACCACAATATATGGGATTTATGAAGGAACATCAACAGTGGCTCACTAGGGTTAGATATCTAGAGATATTCTCGCAGCTGTGTTTAAGCATGAAGAACACAAAATATTGAGAAGATGCTCCAACAGAGCATTGCTCCTGTAAAGTGAGAGGGTCGTGAAGTTGATTTAGAACTATAACTGACCTATGAAAGGCAAACATGCTCTGATTATTTTGGCAACTTTCAACGCTGCATAAATGAGAGAGATGCCAACATTCCTCTCTCACATGTTCACACCACTATGTCTCCCCTATGCAGCCAGGGGTCAATATTGACTTTAATGGAAACCCTCCTGGCCAGGCATTGAGCACACCTTGGTGGGTGTGTTCATGTAGAACACTGAAGCAGGAAGAATGTGTACATAACCATGGACCACCATGCATCTGTAAGCCATTTTTATTTTAGTTTATGAAGACCTTCATTTTTTTAAAGAGGGGATAACCCCCGTTACCATTAATGCATTTTCTTTCCATATAATTTTTCTGCATGGTTAACACAGCTAAGGTTTCTCAAACTTTAGCAGGCAAAGATTTTCATTAGATATGCACAGCTAGCCGCGGATCAGACATTGAATAATTAGCTGGATCGGATATCGGGTGAATGACGCCCATCCAGTTATTACTTTTCTCTCTTCCAATCACTTTTAATCTGGTTGCCAGTTTGTTTGAAAAGAAGAAGATCACAGCAGCACGATGCTGCCTTCACCGCAGCTCACTGTAGAGATCATTCGCTTATGTTAGTAAGGGTTAGTTTTTTATGGAAAGAAAAAAAAAAAAAAAAAGGTTCATTTGACCTCACCTGATCAGAACACATTCTTCCACATATTCGCTGTGTGCCTACAAACCATATGGAGTCCCATTGTATACCTACATGACTTCCTATGGTTCTCCGCTCTGAACAAACTGCGGATAAGTGTAAGGATCATTGCACATCCACTGTGCTCAAAATCCTTCCTCCAATCAATCTTTCCTGATCTTTGGATAGTCCGGTCACAGCTGGCTGCTTCAAACCTTCTTGCTGGTCGGCCAAACCATGGCTCATTTAACTTTCTGGCAGATGCTGCTGATTTTTCTTCACCGTGCTTTCTAATGCTGCTGTAACTAGGTTTTCTTCTAACATGTTCAAGATCTTTGCAGCTAAAGCTGTTCGAGACATCCCTCATTATCATGCTATACCTCAATAATCTAGGCCAAGATCTTCATGTGGGTTCGGTTAGCCATCCTCAACGTTTACTGATACAAAACCAGTAGATTGAACCCATCTGACAATATCTAAAAACCTTTTGGAAGCTTTTTCTTAACATTAATTAAGTTTTGTGCGTGTAGAAATTTAAAATGTAGAACTTTCTAATCTAAGCATAGTAAAAGCAGCAAAGTAAAAGTTTATCTTAATGTCCGTTTTTATATTTTTTGTTTTTTGAAATGAGATGCCTGCAAGTCTATGGATTTAAGAAGAGACTCGAGCTCACCTTCACTGTAACACAAGTCAAGCCCTCTGCCTGCAGGACGTTTCTGGCCAGTTCTATTGACGCGGGCGAATAATCTACACCTGTAAGGTTCCTGTATCCATGCTTTGCCTAAAAAAACAAAAAAAAACAAAAAAAAAAAAAAAAACACGGCTTTCTCAATTCTTTTGTATCAAAATTGAAAAAGAATTATCCTAACCAAAAAAAGGCATAATTCAGATGCCTTATAACAACGTGATAGACACCAATTCCTCTTTTTTTATCTTTTAAATCCATATTCCACATCTTTTACACGCATGTTGGATTTTGATGCAGAATGTGTCAAATTTATTAGCAACAAATTTGCTGATTACAATGGGAAAACTTCCAAAACTGTTATGTTTTTATAATCAAATGATCCATTTGTTAACACAGAGATCAGCAGTTAAAATATTTATCTCTATAAATTGGAAAAGTAACATTTATTTGACTTTGCTCACACCAGTTCAACCAAGAAGGCCCCATTCCCAGTGCCGATATCAAGAATGGCCGCATCCTCTGGGATCCTGGCTCTGTCCATCCATCGCAGGACACGACTCATGCTTTCTTCACCAAACCTTTAAGGAAAAAAAAAAAGAAAGACAATTTTAAATTGTTAGTAAATCAAATTAGACTAACTGTTATTAATTTAATTTTCAAAACCAAAAATAACAGAGGTTTAAATAAATCTTCTAGCATTAATACAGATAACTGATTCTAATGCTACTGTGTAAAATTAAGCTTGTAAACATCAATGTACTACATCAGTAAAAAAATGTAGAAGATGGATTAAACATGACTTACCTAATAAAAAAATATATATACATTTTTTTTATCTTATTCTACTTACTGGAATTACATGATTTGTTGAAGGATGCGACTTCAATAGAAACTCACCTTTACAAAGAATCTGGGCTGAAATCGGGCTAACTATTATCAGGCAAAATACGGATATTTAATCACATGTATTTATTTGTCTACCTAGAGCTGGACAACGTTTTAATATCAATATATATCATGATATGGCTTAATTCAATATTGATGATACGACTTTTTCACCCATTTTCAATATTTGAATATACTTCATAGTGTATAAACAGCATTGGTCACTGACAGATGTTCCAGGTTTTCATATAGTTTTATGTGTTTTTGTTTTCCAAAGCTAATATTTATTAAATGTTATGTTGGAGGATTTTTATAAACATTGCAAAATATCAGTCATAAGTTTGTATAGACATCTGTTGTGGGTATTCTTGACTGTCTTTCTAAGGCTTCCATTTCCCAACATCTATATCGAATTTATATTGCATTGACTGAAATTAAGAAATGTATTGTGATATAAATTTTGGACATTTCGTCCAGCCCCATGTCTACCCACTGATTACCTTTAAAAAAAGATGTCACATCTTCTCTCAGCTTCAGTTAAACAGCCTTACAATACTTCACTGTTATCACCATAACAAACCCAAACAAGTAGAACATGGCCAATAGTCCTTCAGTACTCCTCACAGAACCAATATGGACGGCCCAGTTGGAATTAAGGGACAGATACCAATATATTCAAAAGAATGGACACTAGCTGTTGGTTTGTTTTTTATTTAAAAAAAAGACAAAAACTGGAAATCCTACCAAATATGTCTTTGAATTTCAAAGTCCAAGCATTGAAATCCAGTATGGCTGACATCAATACAATAACTTTTATCAATTTGAATTACTTTAAAGCCGCTATTCATGGTAAGGTGCCTCAAATGTTGACATTTATGTCTATGTAATGAATCAGCAGCTTAAAAGCATAAACAATTAAAACATTTCTAATCATATTTATTGACCTTCAGCAGGAAACATTTAGCCTAATATGATGTCCTTTTTGCAATATATAGAGTGTACATAATACCGTTGGTTTTACGTTTTAATTAAATAAACAATATTTCCTATTGTTATAATATAGCAAGATAAGATGAGAGATGCCTTTGTTATCCCAGACTTGCAATGGGGAAATTTTGGTGTAATAGTGTCAAAAATAAGTAGACAAAAGACTTAAAAACCTTCAAAAGAAGTCCAATGGATATGAAAAGAACAAATTACATTTTAAAACTAGAAAAGCACTTGGAGAGTTCAGACCTCCGCCAAGCAGCTCGTTTTTTTTTTTTGTTTGTTTTCAAAATAATTTGAAATGTGTCAGGCGATTTTTGCTCAAATTTTCACATTAACCATTGAAACAGTTAAAACTCCAGAACAGTTAAATGTATCATTTCTGTAGACACTCTACTGAATCGGTAAACTTTCAGCTACAATATGGTGTTAGTTGCATATCTCTAACTTCATAAAGAGTGTTACAGAAGCTAATCAAGCAACTCTCCTACTATTTTCCACCATTCTGAATCAGCAGATCTAGTAATATTTCTTTGATAACAACCAAACTACCCTAAGTGATAGTATTGTTGGTCCTGATGTCCCCAAATTTTATCATGCCATTCTATTTCCTTTTATAGGTTTTATTGCAAAAATGTATAAAACGTCCCTATCTCACAATGTTAAAGAATCCTTTAAAAAATTCCTATATCCGGATCCGGATCACCACCAAATGTTAATGGATTTGTCCTTAGCCCACGACGCAGCATTGGAAAAATTTTCAAGCAAATCCGTCAATAACTTTTTCTGTAAAGTTGGTAACAGACAAACAAACAAACCAACGATGCCAAAAACATAACCTCCTTGGCGGAGGAAATTGAGCTGTTCAGTAGACAGGAACAAAGTACAAAACAAAAACATTTAACACGCTTTGCACAAAGTGTAGTTTAGATTGGTGGAAACTTACTGGTTTTCCAACTTTTAACTTGAATATGGTTAAGTTTAATTTAAACATTATTCCCAGATCTGAGTTCTGACCTATAAGTTGCCACCAGCATTTGTTTCTGATTCAGAGCCCACTTCAGTTTGGACAAGGTAGCTTTCACTTTAAAAAATAAAACTGCTGTTCCTCTTAGAGCAGTTTCTGATGAAAAGGGATAAATGTATGCAAGCAAATCATGTTTGTCACTCCTAAGTAGCTCAACATTACAGTTTATCATTTTCCTATTACCCTGCACTACTACTATAAAGGCAGGCCATCTGGCCCCTCAGTGATACTTACCACAACTTGAAACACATGGATCTATGGAAATATGCTATTTTTACGGACACCTGAAAATCCAAATAATTTTTTGTGGCCATTTAAACACAATAAAATCTTCTAAATCCAAGTCTTCTCTTGAAATCTCTTTGAAAAAGCAAATGAAAATGTGTTCAGACATAGTCATCAGCACAAAAAAAACCAAAACATACCATATTTCACCAATGTCTCCAATGTCCTTAAACGTCTCTAGTTCTTTTTGGTAGGCTTCCTCCCAACTGCAGGGTAAGAAAACCATTGAAACAAATGGAAATAAAAACTTAAGACGAACTACTGCATTATATATACATAAAAAACTGCACAGGATGCGAACACATCATAAACAAGAGGTTTAGTAGCTACAGAGCAAGTTTAAGTATTTTACGCTAATAATAGATTATATTACCAGTTAAACTTTTCTTTAGATACTAAACAAGGTTGCAAATAGCTCTCTATGTCAAAAACAGACAGTTCTCAAAACTAACAACATTTAGCCATCTGCTAACTGACAAGTTGAGTCGTCAATATGAATCCCTGCGCAAACATCTGAACAATCGACACTTACTATTCTTTGGTCCCGAGTTTTGACGTTTCAAAATCATTATCAGAGCATTTATCGTCCTCCGATTCCGAGCATTTTTCACAACCATGTGAGTCCTGACTAGTATCTGCCATGCTGCCGCAGCTTCACAGATGGGGCAGCCTACATTTCCCATAAGGAATTGCGTCAAATGAGCGTATCCGCGACCGTAGGGGGCATTGGGATTGATAGGGATGTTTCCATCATGGCGGCATCCATTTCAGGTTATACTTTTAGTTCTGTGTGTTATCACAGCGCCAACAGCAACTCAGATCATGTAAGTGCTCGGAAAATAATCCCCAAGGGCCGTGGTTTAGTGCTTAAATATGTCTGTGTTGTCCAGTGACGCGAATTATTGTTAGTTGGAACCTTTAGCTTGTGTTGTTTTTCCAGTGTCATTCTGGTTCCGTCTATCTACCGGCTTGTTTGCTCTGGTTTAGACTGTTGTTAAGAATCGTCAATCTTCAGATGATTTAATGCATACCATTAGGTATTAATGTAAATTTATAGAGTCAAGTGTAGGATATTGTCTATTTAAACATCTGCTTTATCGCTATGTACTTCTAATGGAACAGGTTATGATCCAGGAAATATCCAGTGGTTAGCTACTTAGCATGAGAGGCAAAGTCAGCTCACTTCCGTGTATCGATATAATTCTTATCTGATCCTACTTCGCACTTTAACCGTTAAAAACGAGTTGCGTTTAAAAGAAATTGTTACATAATTGCATTTTAATCAAAGAAACCGAAAGTGTAAAGCATCAAGCCATGTTTCTGTCTCTGTTTAGCTTAGCATGATTAGCTTGTTAACCAGTTCGTTGTTTCACCGGCTATCATTATTATATTTTTAAATAAAGCTTGCTTTTCTTTTGGTAGTTTGTTGATTTGAGTTGGTTGACATCAAAAGCTAAACGCTGGGGTTAACTGTGTAAGGATTGACATAAAAAAAATTTAAATTTAATGATGATGTCAGCACAGCTATGTTAGCTTCAGTATTTACAATATGTGACTTAAAAAGTCGGCCTTGATAGTCGGTTTGTTCACACAATTCAAGGTACAAGTTTAACTACATTCCTGGCTAAGCACCTCGTAGCTGTCACCCTTGCACCGTTAAAAGAAACATGTAAAACTGGGCCAAAGTTTACTTATTTCTTAAGCAGTTTAAATTTATAAAAATAAGTAACTTTCAACATCGTGTGGTATAGGACATTTTATATTAAAATCTATTAATGTCCTACTGAGGTCTAATTTTATTCTGGTCTCCTACTATTAACAGTGCCTAAAATATGAATTTCCATTTGACTTTTTTTTTTACATTTAAACCAAGTATATTTTAGATGCTTTATTTGATTTTATGTGATATAGCAGCAAAAAGTAGTGCAATAAAAGGAAAACTAGTTATGGTTTTATTACAAAAAATCAGAAATTGTGCCCTGCATTTCTATTCATTTGTCCACCTTAGTCTGTAATTTGTAAAACAACCTTGTGCTCAGATTATATTGAGAGTTTTGATGAACAATAAATGTTTTTAGTTATACTTAGGGCTTTGGGTGGGAAATTGCCAAGTGTGAATGAATATAAATACATAAAAAATTACATTGTTGCTTTAACTGTGTGTCTAGGATTTTTCTCATGCTAGAAGTGAAGCATTCACACCAACCTCAAGTTTACAGTGTACATAACCAAACACTCCCCCACAGCATGATAGTGTCACCCTCATGTTTCACACTGGGGTGTGACCCGGTTTTCCATCATATCAGATGCCAAATCATGTCCTGTGTATTCTGGTCCTAGCTTTCTAACATGGCTTGTTACAAACTGCATTTATGATGTCCAGTTTCAGTGCAGCCTCATTTCATCTGCTTGGTTTGCTCCTTGACCCTCGTGATGCTGTTTGTTCTCCAATGCTCTGAAAAAAAACAAAAAAAAACATTGTCTTCCAAGAATAAAACCCTCATATTGGGATGAAATTGCACAAAAAGGCACAAGAGTTCAAAATGCATCACATTGTGGTAAAAATAAAGGGGTTAGTATGCTTTCATGGGCCTCTGTATATATTTGTATGTAGAAAACAGGAAATCGAATAAGTTCAGCTTTATATACGATGAAACTGTACTTAAAGAGACTTCTTCAGTATTTACCTGAATTATTATTTTTATTAGTTATTAGTTTATTTATGCTGCAGCTTTGTTCAGTTTTGTATGCTATTCATAAACGACTATGTTTAGATGTAACTTTATGCAGTCATTATATTTGAACACCGTTTAAAGCTCAGCCTTAATTAAGCAACTTTTTTTGTTCTCTAGAGTCATTTAGTAAACTCTAACTTGGCTTAGACCGTCATCCGTTTTGCAGATGTTATAATATTATATCCACATTGTTTTGGTCTTTTGTGTATTTAGGTCAAACTATACGTTTGCGTTTGAGTGGTTTAACAGAGGCTTTGACATGATTTAAACCAAGCACCTCCAGATTTTTTTAGTTTTTATTCTTTTTGCTCTCTTCTTTAACAATAGACACGGGATGGGGAGTGAAATGTAAATGTATCAGAAAAAAATCCAGTTTACGGACAACATGAACCATTGTAATATAACTAGTGTTTGCACTGAAAAACGTGTTTATCGTCCAGTTTTGCAAACTCAGTATTTGTCCGTCCACTACAGTTTCTTAAAGTGTTTTTTGTTCTACAGGAAGGCTTCCTATTAGGGGATGTAAGGCAGGAAGAGACGGTCAGCATCAGCGATGCACAAATTAGCAGTTCAGAGCTGGTGCAGGTTGTAGGTAAGCACTCGTGAATTAACACATTACTTGTTGAATCAGATGTTCACCAACGTTCCGTAAACCACAGTTACTGGGTCAAACTTTAGTGCTTTGTTCCTAATGAAATTTTAGCACAATCAATAGTGTCACATTGAATGACTCAATTAATGGAGATTTATTTCGATTTACCACCTTTGAGTGTCAAGGTTGTAAAGTCCTGTATTCTCAGTCAAAGCTGTTTCTTCCAGAAACTCTATCACTACTAGTTTATTATCTACATTTTTACAACGGTGTTGTTAAATGATGGCATTGAAATATTCAGCCTGTTGTTGTCTTAGTTCTCCAAACTCAATCCTACAGTAGCTTTTAGAATAATGCTTTTAGAGGAAATAATCTCTTCTTGATTGTTTGTTACTAAAACATATTGTTGTTCTCCCTTCCAGAAATCCATAACCATGACCCTTGTGGGAAGTTGTTTAGGTAAGCAATGACTTTTTTAGATTAAACCTCTGATGATGATCGGTAACGTGCAGATTATTACTGCTGATAATGTTCTGCTGTAATTTTGCTAAAATTGTTTACAGAAACTCTGTATTTTTCCAATCATCTTAATTACCTTAACATTTAATCTGACTGTGGACAGTAGATGGCTCCCTCTGACTAGACTGGATGTAACTGGAGGCCTGTGATGGAAAAGGAACATGATGAACCTGATGCATGTATTTGATCTAATATTTTTCTGTTTTTTTTGTTTTTTTTTTCTCCTCTTATCAGCTTTTATGACTATGCGGGTAAAGTCAGTGAGGAAACTCTCAACAGCATTCTTAAAGATAGGCGGAAAGTGAGTTCTTTCATTGTTTACACTTTAAAACTAGACTGCTTTAAACAAAAGATTGTCTGTTTCTTTGTTTTCAAATTTGATTTAAGAGAACTACATATTAGATTCATAAAATAATTCAGTACAGTATTTTAAGTTCATAAATGAAATCCAATTGTTTTTTTAAACTTGTGTGTTTGCTGATGTAGAATGTGATTGGTTGGTATCGGTTCCGGAGGAACACGCAGCAGCAGATGTCGTTCAGGGAGCAGATCATCCACAAACAGCTCACTCAGCTGCTCGGTGTGCCCGACCTCGTCTTCCTCCTTTTCAGCTTCATCTCGACAGCAAACAGCTCCACACACGCACTGGAGTATGTGCTCTTCAGACCCAACCGAAGGTGCCACCGAATCACATTATCTTTTCAACAGTCATCCCACCCTATTCTTTCGCAAAAGTACATGCCTGCTGAAATATTGGTGTCTTTTGTAAGCTGTCTTTTGCTTAAAGGATTAGTATTTGTTTAAGCTCCAATTTAAATCTTCTTCTCTCCTTATGGATGCATGGTGACAGACAGATATTGACTCCTGTGGAAAAGATGGATTAAAATAAAGCATCAGATAAGCTCACCTTGCAACACAGTTGCAAAATTTCATGCAAGGAAAAAGAGAAAACTTTTCTTTTAAGTACATTATTTAATGGGGAAAGTGTTTTGGGAAGAAGACGTTTTTGTTTTCACAAAATCAGCAGCTGCACAATAATCAGGATCTCTGATTTCTAAATAAACAAAATATTTGCTTATTTAGGAAAGTTTGGTTATTTGTTTAGTCTATGCACTCTATTTGTAATCCATTAGTTTCTATTTCTGTGAGCTAGGTTCACACTATACTCCTGAGAATGAAGAACCACTCTCCAGTCTAAGGCCAGCACTGTGCTCTCAGGACACCTATTGTTTAAATTTGCATAGAAAGTTGCTCTTTTTGAAAAATAGCTTTTCAAAATTATTTTAACACGTGGCAAACATGAGGGAGTTCATAGTGGGTCATAATGTTTTTGCTGGAGAGCTTCTGTACTTCATTTACTGATAAGACCATTAAAAATACATGGATGCCTTTTGTTTCGTTTTGTTTGGATATGGTCACGATAAAGTCTTCAAATTAGTTCTTGTTCAGTAATAAAAAGAACTTACTTAATAATTCTGCACATGCTGTAGAGGATAAAAAAGAAACGGAAACAGAGCTACCCGATTTATACCTTTAAATAGTTTTGTTTGCAGTCGTCCAAAACACATATATTCTCGTCTTTCTGTTTGTAGTGAGGACCATATGTTGACCTCAATTGATTTTTAGTCATATTCAACTCTTTCTATGCCCCGTCCCTGGTAATCACCCTAAACCTAACCATTACCAGTGCTAACCTCACCCTAAACTAAACTCAATTCACGCCTTAGCCTTATACCTAAACGTCCGTAAAGTAGCTTGTGGGGACCAGTAAAATATCCTCACGTTACAACAACCGGATCTGACTTGTAAAATATAAAAAGGTTTTCACTCAGACGGTCAAACGGAAACACACAGTTGTGTTGTGCTGTGCTATGCTGTCCTAAAGAGAACTTTGCCCCGACTTATATTCATTTTTATGGCCTGACCCTGACCAATACAAATACACACCTTAACCTAACCTTTCTGACTTTAGCCCCTAGATGTAACTCTCAACCCAAGAAGGGTAACGTTCCTGATAAGTAGTAGTTTGTATACTTTAAAAGCTGGAATAATGTGTGTTTGAGGGCAGCCAATGGGAATGTTGGCAGAAAGAGGCTCAAGTTTAGTGGTTTAATCAACAAGCTCGCACATTTCTTGTTAGGTTTCTAACATTTTTCATAAGCCAGTAATCTGTAGATTCTGAGCTTAAAAATGGACTCAAACTAAAGATAAAATGCAACTGAATAATAAAATCTATACTTTGCTGTAACATAGTTGTTGTTTCAGTTTCTGAAAACATGCTGTAGAGATCTTTGGGTTAGTAATGATGTTCCGGTTTGGTCGTAACTGGTTGTTTCTATTCAGTAGGTACAACCAGCGGATCACTCTCACCATCCCAAATCTTGGAAATACAAGTCAGCAGGAATACAAACTCTCCTCAGTACCTAACACCTCAAGCAACTATGCTAAGGTCATCAAAGAACATGGGTAACTCTTTTTTTTATTTTTATTTTTTAAGTCTTTCTTCAACACTAACAGTTAAGTTGGTCCTGATACTTGTTAAGTGCAGCAGCTGTCTGTTTGGATCATTTTGATGAGATGCCCACCTGATTCTCTACAATGCAATCCTTCTCCCCTGATTAGGAAATACTTCTGTTTTATCTCCTTTACTAAAAATAATTGTAATTTCTGGAACAAAACTGGGAAATAAAAAAGAAAGCTTTCCTTTTTTTTAAATTTACAGCTCTGTTGCACATAATTAATCAGAACTTAACTAACAGAATGTTCTTAATATATTGAATCGGCTGAGGAGATGGAAACAGTCTATTTTATTGAAAGAAAAAGGGTGTATTTTAATTAAAGTGATGCACTTCACCATTCTCTTTGACATCAAATGTTCTGATTAGACAAAAGGTTTTGTTTATAGTAGTAATGAAAAATATGGGGAGTGAATCTGAATGTGAGCGGTTGGCACATTGAGATGCACATATTGATGCTCTGCTGTGTTCGTTCTAAGAAGTGTCTTTTTGCCTTGTAGCTATTTCAGGTCTGTTACCTAAAAGAGTCTGTTATTTCCTTTGTTTGGAGCTTTAAAAAATGTCAAATGAAACATTTTGGAGTTCATGCTACAAAAATCAAGTATTTTCTCTTAGTTTCAGTTTACAATTAAAAAAAATCTTGTTCTTGTATCTCACAGGATTGAATTGGAGACAGTGATTCTAGGATTTGTGCTGTTCTTATACAGTGGGGAGAACAAGTATTTGATACACGGTTGATTTTTCAGGTTTTCCCACTTGCAAAGCATCTAGAAGACTGTAATTTTTATCATAGGTTCTCTTCAACTGTGAGTGATGGAATCTAAAACAAAATTCCAGAAAAATACAATGTATGATTTT
>JAUZNJ010006030.1:0-18334 GCA_034780135.1 Jordanella pulchra | reverse complement strand
AACAAAAGCAAAAAAAAAAAAAAAAAAAAAAAAAAAAAAAAAAAAAAAACCTCATGAAATGATACCTCCAAAGGAGAACATTCAATTTTACAGCTACCATTAAACCAACAGTTCTTCTCCAGCATTTACAACTGATTCTTAATAGAAGAAATAATGCAAGCCTCTCATAAAACTCCTTTTTCCACTCTTGAAATATGAGTTTCATGTAATTATATTTGACTGAGTACATTTGCTTTTATTTAACGCTATTTATTAAAACTTTGTAACACATCTAAGAAATTGGTGATGCATGCATATTTGCAAGAATCAAACTAAAACTATTTTCTTTTTGTGGTTATTAAAACTGCCAAAGGAGTACAGTGCAACAATTTCAAATATGCTTCATTCATTTAGAAACCAGTTTTATGCAATGCTTAGTTGAGATTTTGTCTCATTTTCTATTAAAAATGTTTTATTAAATCTTGAAGGTTTCCCTGGACAGTTTCTATTAATTCTGATTTGTTAGTTCTTTCCATAGATTTCCAACTGTATGTATGTTAGATTATTGGCTGGGCTTTGCTGTCAGCTCTTTCTTTCTTTCTGTGTAGCCAATTGAGAGTTTCCTTGACTCTGTGTTTTAGATAGTTGTCTTGCTGAAATATTGAACTTTATTTCATCCCAAGAATCCTGGTATAGATTTCAGTGGGTTGTTTTTCAGAATATCTCAGTACACTTTTCCACTCATCCTCCCTTCCGTTATAAGACAAGATGTGTTCTATGGAAGGCATTCTAGTTACTTTGTTCTTGACAAACTGTAATTATAGTTGATTAAGAGAGGACGACTTAAAAAAGAGTTACATTAGTTTAAAGTAACAAGTTGCAGTGATGGTGGTGGATGTAAAAGATGGACTGTAATGATTCAATGCATTTTATCTATATAGCACCAATTTACAACATGTCATCTCAAGGCACTTTACAGAGACAATTCAGTAAGATCACACTGTCAAATTGCTCCACTGTTTTCTAAGGAAAACCAGCTGATTGTATTGACTCATTGACTCGACAGAATGCAATGATTAGGTTTTAAGGTGGAAATATCCATAGTGATTAATGTTACTGACATAAGATTTATTAGATAAACTGCTATCAAGGATAACAGCTAGACTTTTAGTTATCAACTGTAAATGTAATAATGTGGAATGAAATTACTTTGGACTCTGTGTCAATAAGTAGAAAGTCACTTTTAATGGAGTTAAGTTTAAGGAAAACTTGACTAAGAGATTTAATTTGACAGAAGTGGTTGGAATCAATGAATAATGAGACGGTAGAGTTGGTTGTAATCTCCATAGCACTGAAAGTGTGTACAAAATGTGGAAGACCAAGTGAAAGAAAATAAATGATAATCAGCTGAAGACCAAGAACAGAACTCTGAGGTACACCTGTAGTGACTAGAGAAGACTGATTTGAAATTCTTGCATTGAATAAACTGTTGTCGTTCAGAGGGTTAGGATCTGAACCACTTCAAAGTAGTGCCAGAGAAATAGATGGAAGAACATCAGTAAAAAAGGATGTGATGTTAGATGGAGTCAAGTGCTGTGCTAAAATTGTTTGAGTATGAAAACTCAAGAGTTCTAATTGATCAGGAGTTCACTGATGATTTTAACCAAAGTGATCTCAGTACTATGGAGGGGAAGGAAACCATACTGAGGTACTTTGAACAAATCTTTATTGGAAAGGTGTGGTTGAATCTGAGATGCAACAAAACTTTCAAGTATTAGTCTTATTGAAAGATGACGTTTTCATCTCCTAGATTTGCAACCTGCAGCTCCAGAGATGAAAGTGACTCTGTGGCTCATTTAATATATCAAATCATGAACTATTACTCTATTAATTAAATTGGATTCTTTTGATGTGTGCCCCCATGAAAAAAAATAAAAAATAACAAAACACTCACCCCACTCTAGTTCCCCGGCTACATTTGGTCTGGAACCACCATAAACCTTAACCTTAAGACCTTAAAACGTTTGGAGACGCCACACAAAGAGCTAGTACTAAAAAGTATTGACTTACTAAACTGAATAAAGATGTCAGATTTGTACCTGTTTAAAAATGCCAAAACCACGAGTTTCTATTGAAACTTAAAGTGTAAAAATGTCTGAACATTATTGTAAAGCATGCTGTATTGTTTTACATAAAAGTCGAATACACCAGACATGTAAATCTTTTCTAAATGTTTGTCTTCAATAAGCAGCTTTACTTTGGATGCCTTTGAAGGTAAATATAAGCTAAACAAAGGAATCAACTGTTACTTCTGACAGCTGGAAGGGAATCTGACACAGTATATCACACCCTTCAACAGTCATCTGAAGAGGGACATATTGATCTTGTTGACCTCGCTTGTTGTGAGCCTTTTCTGCCTGTGCGTTCAGCGATGTTTACCTTTTCAGTCAGTTTATTCAATCGGTGACAGTGTATAGGAAAACAATGTGGCAGCCATCTTAGGTGTACCACCACAGAATAACACGAGGATCTCCACTAAATGATCAGTCCTGCATTATTCTGCCCTCCCTGCTACGCTCCATCGATCAGGACCATGGACAGCTAACCGCCTGCCTTGGTCTTTGAAGGTAGAAACTATATCCTGCTTTCAAAGAGAAAAGGCAGCTCCAGTTCCCTCATCTGTAGCTACACTAAACTCCCCTCCTCTCCTGCCCATCCCCTCTGCTTCCTTCTCACCTCCCCCTCTCACATCCGCAGCACCGACCGACCAATAAAACGGGGCAACGAGAAAGCATCGAGCGCTCGGCGCAGGCGGAGAAAGCTCAGTGTGGAGCAGACTGAACCTCCTCCAGCACCACTCGTACTGCTGAAATCTCTCAGCGAGCAAGTACGATTGGGGCCTATTCCTGTCTCCACTTCGGACGAATTCTACTTTAAACCTGTGCAAGGGATAAAAGGGAATTATCTTCTGAGGAGGGGGTCACAGTCTGCTGGTTGTAGTAGAGACGCATCCCTTCTAGAGCAAGATGTTAGATCCGTCGTCCAGCGAAGAAGAGTCTGATGGGATAGTGGAGGAAGAAAGCAAAGAGATGGCACCTCAGGCCGGGTCCCGCATCTCTCCCAGCAGGACCAGCGAGAGCTCTGGTGGACTGGCGCCCAGTAGCAGCCGCAGCAGCGCCCGTCCAACCAGTCCGAGCCCGTCCGCAGCCAGTGAGGAGAAAGAGGACCTAGAGAAGCTGCACAGAGAGGAGGAAGAGCGCAAAAAGAAGCTGCAGCTGTATGTTTTTGTCATGCGATGCATCGCATATCCCTTCAATGCAAAGCAACCGACTGATATGGCAAGACGACAGCAGAAGGTAAGGCCCTCCCTTTGAACTGAAGGCAGAAACAACTATATGATGATGAATTGACTTCTTTCAGTTCGTAGATGACCTAGATAAGCTGGAACACAGAGGGGGAGTTACGGCCACAAGGCCCATCGGATAGTGCATGAACGCATCACTGTCCCACTAAAAGGCACACTTTGTTTTTTTTTTTGTTTTGTTTTTTTTTTGTTTTTTTTTTGGACTAAAAATGTTGAAATTCCCGGGGCATGACAAGAACATTGAGGCAAAACCTTGGATAATGAAGGGACTGGTGGTGCTGCAGAGCTGCACTCTCTCCAGACGTCGTGTTCCTTCAGCTCTGCAAGCTCATTAATCGAAAGGGCGTTCAGTAGGAGCTGGATGACGATTTAAAGCAGGACAATGTCATTGTCCCACTTGGCCTGTATCCCCCTTACATATGTGGCCAATAGGGGCAATGTGTCCTGCCCAGTTCAGAGTTATTTGTGACATCACTTTTCCTTTTAATTTCGCCTCTCAAGGTGACTTTTAGAATCAGCCTTCCTGAGAAGCCACATTATTTGCCTTCCTGTTTTATGAATTGCCAATAATTCTCCAGAGCCATCCTTAATTTATTTGTATCAAAACTCTCTGCCTTCACTCATTTCATTTTGAAACTGTTTTTCCCACAAAAATGTGTTACAGAAAGGGAACAAAGCCCTCATCCTGTTTTTACACTCCTGCTGAGTTCCTCCATTGGTGCTGATGCCAGTTTTGGGTCATGTTGTCCTTACTGTCAAAGTCACAGGCCTTACTGTAGGGGAGGAGACTTGCTTAGATTATCATGGCTTTCATTTGTACAGCAAAAAGATGGTTTCTACACTTAATATAAATATATACCTGATAAGGATTGTCATAGTTTATTTAAAAAAAGTTGGTGTCATCTTCTAATGGCTCTGCAAAAAGATTTATTCAGGTAATTAAAGTCTGTGTATGCATATTGTTCCTAAGACTATACTTTTTGTATTTGCCCAAAAGGCAGACTTTTCTTCCTCCAGACACTGTTGAGCCATATGGTCTGGATTTTCTGCTGACTCACACTTAATTGCACGTGGGAAGCAGAAACCATCATGTTTCTGTGTATTGGTTTGTTTGTGACCCTGCTGAGCATGTAGGTTACTTGGTATACACTATGATGTCTGGTGGCCAAGGAAAAATCCTCTGCTGTGGGCGAGCAACTATAATCTGATGCTCCATACTGGACCAGTAAATCAAAGGGCTCGATCGACATTCAAAATCAGAATCAGAATCAGACATACTTTAAAAACATTGCTTACAAAAAAATTATTAGGAATCTTGTACAGGATTGGATCCAGAACACATTTTTAATCAACTGAAATTGGCTTATTTTAAGAGGTTGATTAGGAATATTAACTTCACAAAAAATGTCTTAGTTATAAACATCACAGTAACTTTCTTTATTGTATTTAGACATAATGTACAGGACTTACTATTTTGTGTTTTGAACTTATTGTATAGTTATGAAGGAGCCAGTGGAATTACAATATGATGATTGTCAGTAAAAGAAAATGGTTTCAAAGAATAAAAAAAGGTTATAATCTGATAAGAAACCAGCTGATACGATAGCTATATAAAAGCAATCTATATAAAGAAGCCGAGCATATTACATCGAGTAATTGATTTAAAGAAATGCTGCTTCCAGTTGCCAACTGTAGTTTTGAAACTTTGTTCCTTCAATGAAAATGAAGAGTGATGCTCCTTCAGTTTTCACTACGTCACAGTTTGTGATTTCTACGCCAAGATATATTTTCTTTCAGCTGAAATCTCTCCTTTGGTAGGAGCTGACTTTCTGAGTTAGCTGACAAACAACTTGCACTAGATGCGAGGAATATGCAGTGCTATGTTATTCTATGCTCCAATGAGCTGGATCATGGAGTTTTTGTTTCTGTGCTATTTTAGACCTTTTATACCTTGATATTCATAATCAGCTTCTGCCTGGTGATGCTATTTATTTTTTTACTCCATTACACAGAAAATATTATTAATGAACTTTGTCAAAAACAAATTAGTTAACCTAGAAGCAATATATGCTTCTTAAATGTCCGTATGCAATAATCCATCATATAAATCTCCTGCTTGCTTTGGTTCATCAGTCTAATATTTTTCCCTTTCAACATTTTGGCTATTAAAGATCACTGACAGAAATATGATGAAACAATTTCTGTAATGAAACGACTTAAAGGGCCTCAGCGAAACATGTGGAGCAGCTCCACGATAATCCGTTATGAGAAGCCCTGGCACACAAACCACACCAGTGATGGGCTATCACAGAGAAACAGGCCAGGCTGCAAACCAAGCTAGCTCTGTTTCTTCTTCTCCTTAAAATGTATTGCTATAGCTTTGTGAAAGGATAAGCCATGGATGTAGCTTTGCCCTTTTTGAAGGGCAAAGTCAACGTTTTTGGTATTTAACATGAGAGATGCTATTTCTCAAACGTTGGATGGATGCTCATGCATAATTAACTTGTGGCATGCTTGTTTGCACACAAGGTTAACCATCTTTCAACATACTTACACTAATGGCCTCTTCATAGAGAAAAAGAGTAAATTATTGAAATTATTTGCACATGTATAGATTTGTGTTAGTGCAGTCATTGTGATTGTGCAGGATGCTACAATCTCTCTTCTTCAGCCACAATAATCTCCCTGAAAAGCTCAAACAGAGGTAAATGTATAAGGGTGTATAGAAGGTGAAGTAGAATGAAAAATTGTCATTCTCTTTTACAGTTTAGGATACTTTTATCGCATTTTTTGTAAAAGACTAATAGTTTAGTTTTAATTGTTGCAAAATCATTTTTATGCAGTCTGTAAATAGATAAACCAAACAACCGCTTAGAAATACATAAATAAATAAAAATTCATGTATGTGATAGACATAAAAGAGAAACTGCTATTAGTTAAAACCTGATGTACACAACCATTCTGTTTTATTTTTTTAGATCGCAGCAAATTTCCAGATCATGATATGACCTAATTATCATAGCTGCCAACAGGCTAAATCAATGCCATACTGTATTTAATACTTTTAGCCAAGAATTTGGGGGATTCCATCTTTAAAGTGGCCTTTGTTTATTAATATGCTAAACCCAGATAACAGCTTTGCAATGCACTTTGCAGTGACTCTGCTGTATTTGAAACAGACCTTTCCATAAGGAAAGTTTTCTCACCTTGTAATCGCCATTTGGTCTGCTAAAGCAAAAATATGGAGTAAGAACAAAGAGTGCTATGAGGAGCTGCTTATAGACAAATTGTAAATTACAAAATGAGCAAAAGCAGATGAAGCTGTTTGGGTTCATACCTAAGCATTTCATATAAAAAAAAATGATAAGAAAAGATGCTTGCACGCACTACTGCTTTCCACTAAAGGTTCTAATGTACATTGTCATGCATTTAAATCTATGAAGTTTTTTCACTGTTTCTCATGTTTATAACAAAGTTTTTTTGCATTTTACTTTTTAAATTCAATACATCAATGGTTGTGTAAAATCCAATGCTAACAGTTATCAAAACTCATCTATTTATCATTGTGCAACCCATCATGCAAAAACATAAACAATATACAACTGCAATGCTACCAACACATGACTATCTGCATAAACTAACAGCCTGGCAAGAAACTAGACAAGCTGCAAAGTGCTATACATCATCAAGAGATCCACAGTTCATACTTAAAAAATATAAGAAGTTCTTTCTGGAGTTTGTACACTTTAAAAAACACCATTATCATAGTGACACAGAGAGGGTATTATCATGCTCTGGGGATGTAACTCTTCTTTTTTCCACTTGCTTTAAATAAATGGTAAAATCAAAATACAAGTTAGAGACTGATATTTAAATAGAAATAATCAGCTAGCTCCTCTTTTGTTGCAGCAAATGGACAACAGACGAGTATGACAGTAAAATTATTTCTATTAACATGTTAGATGTCTGATGGGTGTTAAGCCATGGTTAGAAAAGGTATTGTTCAACAATGCTATTAGTTAAATATCAGTCAACAACTAAAGCATCTTCTTGTTTTTTTGTTGTTTTCTTGGCATGATGTAAATACTGAAAAAATAAGCTTTTCCATTATGTTATGATATAAGAGTTGGTTCAAAAATGGTGACAGCAGAAAAGCAGCAGGTGAAGTACCGCCTTACCAGCCAGGTTTACCACCTCCTGAAACGTGTCACAGCTTCCCCATTTACACAACCCTCTCTCTCAGGAAACAATGGAAGCCACAATATTTAATTTTGATGTATTTTTTAAGAACAGATAGATATTACATCAAATTGATTTGTGTTTCCTTAATTAAAAGCAGTTTACTGTAGCTTGATTGTATCTGGCCGATAGAGTGGTCACACACGTAGCTTCTTAAATAGTAATAATACACTGAGCTTCTGTGCGAATGTGTGGGAATTTATAGCTTGCATCGTGAAACAAATATTTCCACTGATATAACCAATAATAATGAGTTTTCTGTATTGCAGGTGTTAATTAGCAAGTGTTAATCTAGTCTATCTATAGACTTGTATATGTATTCTGTGTGTACGCAGAATTATATTTAACTTATCTCACACTGGTGGTCTTATTTGTTAAAATGATGTAACAAACTTCATTTTTAACATGACACAAAAAATGTAAGCATTCCCCTATAAAACATTTTCTTTAAATTCAATATGCTGAATATGATAACAAGATAATTAAAAATAAGATACAAAAATTATAAAAAAATATTCAGAAAACAAAATTTACTCAATTTACTCAATAAACAGCTAAACTTAAGACTGAGAGTAGAAATATCTTTGCAACCCAGTATGCTGTTTTCTGCAGGGTGTGTTCCTTGAAAGAAGCAGAAGCAGATTGGTCTTCTCCCAAACCGTTTTGTTTTCTTCACACTGACTTTAGAGGCTGAAATGGAGAGACCTACTTTGCCATGTGATATTATCTGATATTACCACATAAGATACAGCATGGTCTCTAGGCTGTTCTAAAAATAAGTCAAATATAGGGTAGTTTCTTGAAAGTAGATGTTACATTTTTTTAAAGTATAAATCCTTCCTTGATTAAATCCATTGATTTCACACTACTGGACACACAAGTGTGTGATAGTTTCCAGCCTGAAAGATGAAAACTTGAACGCCTTCTAGTAAATTACGCATATGTAATATAAGACATGTGGCCTGAGGAAATAAAAACATATAGGAGGATCTTTTTTAGCTAAAACACATTACAAAAAATACCCAATTTCAATTTTAGGAAGCATACTTAAGAAAGCTCAGTTGTTTAGGAAGGATGTACATATATGTGTATTATATTGCCTTCAAAAGATCAGAGCAAACAGAAAAAGTGATCTTTATTACTTCAGTTTTTCACAGCCTTTGCAGACAATACAGAATCCTGGATTTTCTCTTATGCCCCAGCCCCACAGATCAGCCTACAACTTTTTCTTAGGATTTTGGTCTGAAAACTTAGTGGACAGAAAATTGTGTTTTTGTTTGATGAACCAATTTTTGTGAATTCACCATTTATTTTTAGTGTCTTGTTCAAAGATCCACAGACCAAGAGTTATTAGTTTTCATCATTTATGTAATGACTCAATTCTGGACTTTTTTTCACTATAAATACATCCATAAAATTTAATACTTTGCTTTTGCATAAAGTATTTAGTGTAAGGCTTTGTTACTAAAGTAGATTTTTTAAGGTTATACATGTCTTAACCAGAGCTGCCAATAAATATTTCTGCTTCTATAGACTATTCACAGGTTAAAACAAAATGGGCTTAGGAAGGACTACAAGTGATTTACAAAACCTGTTACAATTTTCTGCAGTCCAAAACAGCTGATAAGGCCAGAATATTTATGCAGGTCAACGCATCCATCCATCTTAACTGCAGCTTGCTGAGCCAAGTTGTGGGCAATGGAGCAAGACCTTGAACCAGAACCAAGGAATTTCCTGATCTACTTCCTTATCCAACTTTAATTACACTGAGTACTTGTGGTTTTTTTAAGTAAGATCTACAATGAGGAAGTAAAATATTTCCTTTTAAACAACATAGAGGCTTGATTGCTGATTTAACAGATCTGTATAGGGAGCAAATCAAAAATAGTCGACTCCATAGGTGGATGGCTCATTGTTAGATTTATAATAATCAAGTAAAATAAATGAAAAAGCAAATTATGAATAAATTTATGTTATGGGTTATTTAAATTCAGCAAAAGTTACTTCTGTAATGTACAGATGCTGACTGTTAATTTTTGTTATTCTGACAGCAACATTTGGCTTCATTTTAAGGTTTGATGAGCTGTCTTATTCCGGTTTTAGTCCATTCAAGTACAGTTTCTTTGTGTGCATGAATACTTGTGCAAACTTGTTAGCATAGATAAAGGTAATTCTTAAAGCAGGTGCAATTCATTGTTGTGTGTGTTGGATGAGGGGAACAGCACCCAGGGTTGAGGGGTCATGCATATCTTAATCAAAACTATAAAAACTAAGTATGTCACTGTTGATAAAATATTCTTAAAATTCAGCATATGTTAACCTTACTTTATAAGAAATGTATTAGATTTTATTCATAGCCTGAATCAACTTTTCTTACATCTAATCAGAGGCCATTATAGGTGAATAAGTGATTCAAGCTGTGCGGTAGTTAGGTAATTTTATCAGTGCAACAGTTTCAGAAAAAAAAAGACTGATTAAAACTATTTAAATTGACATTTATATCCCTCTTTGTAATCCAGGGCAAAATCATTGGGAGCTTTGTGAATGCATTATATGTTAGCTGTGGCAAAATAGAGCAGGTCTCCACTCTGGTCTCTTTGCTTTGACTACTTGCCGGGACTTTCAGGGCGAGGCAGCTGCCTGTGCCTGTTAGACATCTTTCAGGGAAGCGGGGAGAGATTTGCAGCAGCTCTGGCTGCTGTTATAAGATGGTGTAATGGTAGACAAAAATCATACAGATGTACTGCTTTCATGTGATCTCATTAAACTTGTTAAAAAAAAAAAGAACAAAAATGATTAGAGTTTTCTTTAATTGCTTTTTTGAAAAAAAGAAATTGCTACAGGGATCTGAAAATTTCCTAAATATAAGTTGGTAACAGTGGACCGTCCTCTCCAGTTTTTTCTTCAGTACTATAGGAGCAGCGCTTCATGCACTAGCCAGCCCGCAGCAAGACAGACAGAAGTCAGTGCTGTTGGTTTTGCAGAGTAAAGTAAATTTGATGATATTCATGTTAATTTTAAACTTTGATTATGATTAAAATAAATCTACAAATAGATAGTGTGCTATATCATACATAATATTTAAATTTTTTAATCATTCTAAGGATGTGGTAGCCTGTATTTTACTGTAGAGGTGGGGCATGATTAATTACATTTAGCTCAAACCCTCCTTTATGATTATGCATATTCTTGTGAGCAAGCCATCTAAAATACTCGGTGGGGGAGATGTAATGTAAGTTCCCACCACCTGCCAAGTAGTGTAGTGGATTTTATTTAGTCTACACCATGTTTGAAAGTCAGATGCAAAATCTCTGGACATTTTGTGGCCAGAAAGGAGGTACTGGTACACGGACACGTGCTGAAGACAGACTCTGTGTGTATGTGAACATGTTTACACAACCACAAATCAAAGTATTTGAATATATTAGTGGGGAAAAAACATATGTGCAGGACAGGACAAGTGTATGCAGAAAGACTGCAATTTTTATGCAAATGATCCAAAATGAAAAACTCATTGATTAAACTAATGATCGTTTCATGTTAAGAAAAAAGAATACTGAACATTACAGCTATAGTTGATAATCTTGTTTAGAGACAATTTTTGTTATATCTTCCTTCCTGAGAGTCGTAAACACCTTATGTATTCAGAAATATGAAAAAAAAAGACGTCTGTGAGAGCTGCTAGCCTATAAAAACTCAGACCAATCTCTGCTACTCGGTCCAATAGAAAAAAAACAATCAGATGCATTCATCTCTATCCGTCCTCCTGCACGTGCACGCTCATCAGGTTTGGCCATTGGCTGAATTATTCACAACACCCTTTGCAAAACTTGCAATGAAAATATTGGTAAAAATAACATGCTAAAACTTGTATAGCTGTTATTACTGAACTTAGAATGCTACCTTGAAAGCTCCAAGAATAATATAGTTTACTTAAGTAAGTAAAATTTATTTATATAGCACCTTTAACAGACATAAAAGGTCACAAAGTGCTTTACAAAAAAGGAACATAATAATAACAAAATAAAAACAGTGAACAAATTTTATCTAAAAGCCAATCTCAGTCAATACGTCCTCATACTTCTTTTAAAAGTGTCAGTGGAGTCAGAGCAGCGCAGTGATAGTGGGAGAGCGTTACAGAGCCTCAGGGCCACCACCTGAAATGCTCTGTCACCACGGGTTTCAAAATATGTTCTGGGTCCCGTCAGCACCATCTGATTAGAAGACCTCAACGTCCTAGAAAGACAGAGAGGCTGTGAACGGTCCAATATATATTTGGGAGCCTCACCATAAAGTGCCTTAAAAGTTAAGAACAAAATTTTAAAATGAATCTTAAAATACACAAGGAGCCAATGCTTAGAGGCCAAAACAGGGGTTATGTGAGCTGTTCTGTGGGTCCTAGTTAAAAGCCTGGCTGTAGTGTTTTGTACAGGCCGAAGGCGAGCCTTTGAAGATTTACTAAGACCTGCTAAAAGGCTATTGCAGTAGTCTAAATGAGACAAAGTAAAAGCACAGTCATTTCTAGGTCCTGTGTTAAAATAGATCAGAGCTATGGTAAAAACAGTTATGAACTAACTGTTTGCAATGATTGTCCAAAGACAATGAACCCAATGGACTCACCTTACAGGTGAATGAGACATGAGGTAGTTATGTTGAAGTTCAAAGTGTTTTGTAAGAAATGGCTGAGTCAGCTCCCTTCTGCTTTGCAGAGTTCTGCAGTGAGATCCGCGTTCGAGTTTGCAGCTGCGGGCGTAACTTTGAATGGACATTGAAGGGGGAGGTGGAGTGCTGCTTTCAAATCTTGTTCGCTCTCCAACATTACCAACCATAGCTTTAACAGCCACCGGAGAACATCACCTGGTTTGCCAGGCTAAAGTGCCACTCTCTAACCTGTGGGAAGATGTGCACACTGTGCCTTGTACCAACAGGGTTGAAACACCACCAATCCCCCACACCTTCCAAAAAACAACAAAATGCCTTTTAAACAAAAACATTTTTTTTATATCCATAGTAAAGCCAACATTTTTAAACACGCTCAAATTACCAAAACCAACATGACTAAAAAGGAAGTAAAATTTACACAACCCCTTCATTAGAACATGTGTTATATCAAATTTAACACAATTTGAATTATATGCAAGAAAATGATACATGGCATCGGGTACAAGGACAGTTTCAGGTGTAGTGAGAGAATGAAAGAGACACTCAGATCAGTCAACGCTCTCGAGAAATCTTTAAATATCAAAAAGCTTGAATCACGGACTAAACTCTGATGATCTACCTCTGAGTTTTTTTCATTTTGTTTGTTTCATGTACTCGCTTCTCAATCTAAATCTGACTCGCAAAATAGAAACTCTAAGAAGTTTCATTTGATTTGTGTCCATTTACCATTGAGAACTTTGTTAGAGAGGCATAGAGTAACAATAACAGAGAGCAAGCACAGGCATTAAAAAAGCTGTTATTAATCTAATAACCAAAATGTTTTTTGCTTATCTTTTCACAGTGGTTACATTCAGTAAGTAGACATGCCAAAGATACTAGACATTCCCTGTTCCTGTCCGAATATGGGCTAAAACTGCATCTTTAAAATGAAATCTATGTGAGGCATTCCGAATTGCATGTTTTCATTACATATTTTTAGTCTGATCAACCATTTTATTCAGATTACTTATGTCCATATAAACAATACAATCAAATTTTTTTTGTAGTTGAGTCCGATTGTAAAATTTTGTGCATGTAATGTCTCATTATTTATTGAAAAATGGTTGGAGGGAGGACCTGACAAAGTCAGTTCATTAAGGTTTTATCATTGATATTTAATCATTTAAATTCAACTTTTTGTTTGTAGAAATGTAAGATATTCATCATTACTTCCATTGTTATTATTTTTTTAGAGTCACTATTATCATTATTAATTCCAGCTCCATTGCTCAGATCTTCATCTTTATGTTATAGCCACCCTTAAACTTCCAGTAGCACACACAACAGGCTCATTTAAACCTGTTTGCATACCTTATCCTTTGTGCACACAGTCTTTGTAGAACCGCCGCTACATGCCCACTTATTTTTTTATTGCCCATGCAATTTATTGATCCTTATTTGGATTCTTCTAAAAGTGTTATATCTGTGTCTAGTTTTTAGAAGAGTGCTTCTTTACTGATACACAAGGTTTTTAATGGCACAGTTGTTTGAACAATTACATTGTTTGCATAATTCACAGTTTTTGGGGGTGAATCATCCATTTTAAGTCACTTCTATTTTCTTAAAAAAATTGACTGTCTTGATCACCCCTCATATCTTTTTGGGGGTGATACATTTTCTATGACGAGCATCGAAATTAAAACGTGGCTTTGAAAAAAAGTGCTATAATTGATATTTAGGAGGAAGACGTTTTGTTTTCAAAAAATCACAGATTTTTTTGAAGCTCAGGATCAGCTGACTAAATCACCACTAAAGTGAACTAAAGCATCAAGTGTTGGTATTAAGATTTATTCAAATCTATATTTGAAATTAGAAATTAAAAGCTCAAGAATAAGGTTGTGATCATTGGCAGTGTTATGGAACATATGAAAGGACAAAGAGAGAAAGAGGCTGTGGGGGAGATTTGTTGTGGCGATTTTCCAAATTAAAGACAGAGGAGCCAGGGCAAGGCCATTACTGCAATCCTCTCTGGCTCTCATTCCGATGCCTCTTACTGAAGAACACAAAGAGCTGCTGCTGAGCTGGCACAGGGTTGGATGTCAGGTAGACTTCCAGCTCGAGTCATCTGTCCTGGACTTCGCATGTTCTTGTCACAACTGCTTTGAACAGAGTCACCAAACAGCACTGTGCTTCTGACAGACCTTTAACACAACAGTGCTTCAGTTCAGAGGCACTTTGATTTCACACAGGACCACAGCTTTGATCTCACATTGACAAACAAAGTGATATTGACCAAACGTGTACAATAAAATATATAAAAAATGATCAACAAAAATGGCAGATATTTGAAAGAAAAGAATGATCACACACTTTCACTTATACACATATCCTGTTCAAAGACCATTTGGATACATTGCTGAAGGAATTTGTTACCCAGGGGAGCATGTAAACCAAAAAGACCATTGATCTGTTTCTTTCCTGATACACTGACAAGGTTAATAGTTCTGTTTTGATTGTTTTTTGGGGTTTAGCACTTAATAGTGTCCAGAAGTGGTCACACTGAGTCACAAAGAATAAATGTAGACTAAAAAGAAATGTTTAGATATTTTTCAGGAAGGTTATGAAGATCATTAAATGAGACTCAACTTGTAAAAATACTCACATAGACGCCAATAATTTGACTTTAAATATATATACAACCTGATAGAATGAGGGGGATGTTTGGGTCTTTCTGAGATTCTAATTTCTGTGTTAATTGCCTGCTTCGCTTTAAGGGGTTAACCAAAATGAAATTTGTATTACTACTTGTTATTGTTATCCTTCAGTATATCATTTTATTTATTATCTGAAACTTATTTTCACTAAACCCTAATGTAGTTTGAAATAAAGATTTTACCATTGTGGCTATGAACGATTACCTTTAAGATCTCCCAACTGCCTTTAATCAACATTTACAGACATACTTTAAAAAATGACATTTCAATTAGGCTTTCCTTCTCAAGAGCCAAACTCAAAAATATGCAGCATGGGTTGAAGCCTAAAATTAAACAGAAATTTAGTTACTTATAACTTGTTATTGTTATGCATGTTTTAGAAGTACATGTCTTTAACCTTTATTTGATATTATTTAAAAAACAAAACTGCACCAAAGTATCTTCACAGTCTACAAATGTGGCATTTACTGACTGAAAATAGGGAAACATCTTAGTTTGTATATCTTAATTGAGATTTTCAAAGGTTGACCTGCTAATCACTAATCAAGGGAAATCAATGGAATATTGGCCAATTCCTTCTCCTCAGGGATTAATTGATGCATTTCTACTGATTTTTCCCCCCTGCAGTTGATGCAGTCCTTATGTGTAATTTATGTTTTTGTCTTTGATTCTTGACCAATCAATGTAGTCAGTGGAAAATAGTTCAAATAGGGTTTGTGATTTTAAAATACACTTTAGAAGTTAGAATATTAAACCTTTACAGTTTATTTTTTTAAGGCTTTTTTGATTCTTATTAAATGTTGTCCTATTACTACAAAGGATGCATTGGGTTTTTTTTTAAACATAAACAATGGCCCTTTTGTTCTGGAACAAAAAATATTGCTTTTTAATCTCTGTAACGCTTTTCATACCTTTTTATTTATTGCTTTTATTGTTCTTGTTTGTCAATGCACACTCTCCCCCTAAGGTCTGACTAATATGTTTAAACTGAGGTCTTACAGATCTTATAGTCTTTGTTAGTCAGTGTGAATATTTTTAAGACCATTTGACCATTTGCAACCAAAGAAAATTAAAAACCACTCCTGAGAACAAAGAGAATAACTATGTGGTTTTTAAAGAAAAGCAATACATGGGATGATGGTGTCTAAATGTAAGTGATGTTGCAGCCATTAGGAAATTGACTTCAAAACTATCCTTTATTGAAAAACATGGTTACCATTATTATGACACTTTTTGTCTCATGCAAATTAAACAACTTTTTCATGGAGACATTAGAAATACTTTTCTAAAAAAAAATGTCACAAAATGCAAATGCAGCAGAGCTTAATAATTACATATACTCTATTGCTTTGTTTGTGTCCTCAAAAAGATGCACTTGATTTATTTTTCCCATCAATAAGGTGTTGTTTGAAAGCAAGTCTTCTTTGTATTAAGCATTCAAAAAATCATTTAATTTCATTCAAACAAATCTGTAATAAAATATATTCAAATTAGTCATTTAAAATAAACAAATTCTTTTAAAAATTAAGAAGTATGGTCTGCTCAGATGTAAGCAATAATTGTCCAAAAAAAATGAATAAAAGCTTAGAACTGCTCACTCTGTGTGTAATGCTTGTATGTTTTTTTATTTATTTATTAATATGCAATTGCACATTAATGGCTTGGTGTAAGGATATAGGCAATAAGCCAATGCCTGCATCCATATGCTAGAAATGTTTCTGTCTACAGCAGAAAATACATTTACCAATACCAGGTGTGCAATTAAAATGGCATTTATGATTAACTGTGAACAACATTTCCTACAGATTTTAGTTGTGCGCCTCCGTGGACTTCTTTTTTTTTGCACACGGTGACTGCATGCTGACAGAGAGGAAGCTGTTGAGCTGCTGGCAGCAAGTTGGTGGTGTGATTATGGATGACGGTTATAAGATGGGGGCTTTGCTTGATATGAACACAGTGTTCTCCTGGATATAACAGCAGTGCCAAAGCCTACATGATGACAGTAGTGTAAAGGCAGGTTGTAAACACCAGAGTTTCCCTGTTTTATTCATGCTTGCAGGGCATCAAGTTTTTTTTTCCTCAGAACATACAGCTGGCTGTTTACTTACCAGTTGGAAAGGTATTTGCTCTCACTGCATGTGGCGTTTTCTGAACACTGGTCTGGCTCGAGATAATAGCTTATGCATCTTTATTTATACAGTACTAGGGTGTGACTAGCAGTCACTCCACAATGCTGTTTTTTGTGTTTGTTTGAACAGGCGGACTGCTGGTGGACCTTTTGCAGCTGCCATTCAGCATTTGTTCTCATACCTAATGTGTAGTCAGATGCTGGCCTCTCCTATTGTCTACAATAAGATTCTATTTGTTTATGTAGTCGATGCAGCAACACCATGTTTGCTAAACACCAACCGGTGCAGACTGATTTACACATGATGGGACCACTTTGTTTGTTATAAACCCTTAAAATGACCTTTCCAAAGAAGAGATACAGACGTTGACATTATTTTTTCAATTTACCTACATTTACTTTTGCTGCTTAGGTTGAGCTCTAAATCTATCATGCATATTGATATTTAAAATTAGTCAATTAAGGCTGTATTTGCCAGTGCACCCAAAGCATTTATTCTGCAGCTATTTAATTTTGGAAAACAGCCTAATTTAACTTACCCTCTTAGTGTTATATAATTCCAGAAGAAGCTCAAGTATGAGTCAGCATGGCAGAGGCTTTACTGCACCCATATGCAGTAGCCACAGCTCGCTGTTCACTGCATTCAATTAGCTAATGACTCTTCTCAACACTGCAAGGGCAGCTGAAAATACTTTGTCACAGGTGTCACAGGTTTGTGACATTTGAATTTAAAAGATAGACAGATTTTAAACTTTTAAAAGTTTGATTTATAAATAAAGTAAAAGTAAAAAAAATTATAAATAAAGTCAGAAATCTATAATTTTACATTTCATATTACTACATTAAAAATGATGTTTACATTTCAGTAAATTAAAGTGTGGTGAGCTTAAATCAAGCAGGTACTCCACTGATATTACTGCAGCGCTCTGGGTAGCATTTAAATATTTTGCTGATTCTTCTGATGAGTTTTATTGTTTACATAAAAATAACATGTTACAGAGTTACATTTTTGCATGAAACCTGTACTATTTATTGATCAAAAATGTCAAAACACTACAATGAAAATTGCTCTTTTCTTTAAAAATGTGTGAATCCGTTCAAGTTTGAAGCATACCATTAAGACTGTCATGAAGTGGTTGTTTGGTTGGTGGTGAGGCAGAACCAGGTTGTAGCGAAGATTAAGAGATTTTAATAACACAGAGTCCAGAAACAGAGTTACAGGTGATGTGTCCTCAGAACAGGCAGCACGGCAAACTGGATCCACCTTAA
>JAUZNJ010006019.1:0-18335 GCA_034780135.1 Jordanella pulchra | reverse complement strand
GATGGATGGATGATGGATGGATGGATGGATGGATGGATGGATGGATGGATGATGGATGGATGGATGGATGGATGGAGCAGGACTACATGGGAGGGGTTTCCATTGCTTTTAATACTACCATCCCTCAAAGGGAGTCACTTTACCACTGCTGTATTTTTAGTATCAGAGAACATGGAGAATAAAATGTGATGCATGCCTCCCGTTGTTTATCTCTCATCGATCTCTATAAATAATTTGATCTTTTATCTGAGGACTGAGTTTGTCTAAGATATCAAATATTTAGCTATTAAAACCAAGAAAAGTATTTAAGTCTTGTTTTGTTATAATTTATAATTAATTGTAAATGTACTGTGTGAATGTCAGTAAAGTTTATTCACCCTCTTAGTGAGCTCATGTTATTTTAGCTTCCTCTTTGCTCCCTCCTGCCCCCCCCTCCCAGGTCCAACAGGGAGGAGTCTTTAACTTGACCTGAACACTTTTAGGGTCCTCCTGCAGTTGTAGAGTGGTGATCCGGTGCCTCTGCCTGCTCTCTGCTGGATCCCACCACCTTCAGCTCTTCATAGCCTCTAACTTAAACAAATCATCAGGGTTTTTAGCTTTTCTTTGATTTTTCATTTGATAATTGAATCCAAACAACCAACTGACAACGAGCCAAAGCAGAAGCCAATATGACGGACAAACCCGGGTTGCCAGCAGGAGGCGGAGATGATGCTGGAGGCATCATGGCCTTGTTGGAGCGTGTGGCGGGCCTCATGGACAACGTCCAGGCCACACAGCAGCGCATGGAGGAGCGTCAGCTGGAGCTGGAGAACACGGTGAAAACCATTCAGGCCGACGTCGTCAAGCTCACCAACGATCACGCAAACACTAGCTCCACAGTCAGCCGACTGCTGGAGAAAACCCGGAAGGTCAGCTGCCACATCAAGGATGTCAGGGTGCGCGTGGAGAACCAGAACCTCAGGGTCAAGAAGGTGGAGGCCACTCAGGGAGACCTGCTCGCCAAGAACAAGTTTAGAGTGGTTATTTACCAGGTAAGGTGGACAAGACTGACCACTATAAAACACTCGATGCTCTTAGATTTTGATGCTTTGTTTGCTCAGGAACATCCTGATCAATCCAAGTGGTGATTGCACTGAAAGTGTCACCGGCATCCAAAACATTTAACCAATTGCAAAAGATAAAGTGATTCTTCTGCAAATTAGACAGAAAAAGTCACAACCTAACTGTGAAAAACATAACATTTAAAGACTTTTTTGAAGCAACCTGAATGAACCTGAAATTGGACTTCACCACAAACGAGAAGCCAAAGGTCCTCAGAACTTTACGGCTGCTTTACATCCTGTTTTAGGAAGATTGAGGAACAACCATCAGACTTAAGGATCAAATAGACCAGCTGCTGTTTTTACTGTGAAACTGGAAGTGAATGATTCACCGGCCTTGAAAGGATCAAAATAAGCATGAGACCACATTCAGTTTCACAGAGGAGGCAAACTGAAAAACTGTCTATGTGCAAATTTGTTAATTTAATTTAGAAAAGGAATCAAGATTAATGTTGACACTCTGCTCCAGTTTTTTGAAAATCTTTATCAAAAACACTTAATCACACTAAACAAAATTCATATTGATGTTGTTAAAGACCATCTTTTTCCACACAAACACAGTTAATGATTGATACCTTATTTAGACTAAAGCCAAGTGACTTGATCTTTTTAGCTTTGCTTAAAATCCACCATCTACCTTTTATAAATAATTTTTTATCACTTTTTTTTACCCAGAATGCAGAGATGAGGAGCATTTTACCAGCATTCTGAATTAACACGTTTAAAGTGTCCGAGAACTAATTAGTGCAAAAGCAGCTCAAACTATAAACTGTTATAGTTAAAATGAGCATAGATAAGTTAAAATTGTGGGCTTTAAGTGAAACACTGTTGCTCTGATATCTGAAGTAGGAAACATGTTAATCTGTCCACTTAAAAAAAGCTCAGTAACTCCAGGTACCTTGTTTAGTGACATTGTTTTTGTTCCTTTTATTAGCGTCAGCCTTGAAAAGAACGTAAACACAGTTTTGCACAAACACTGTGATGTTTATTTGCTTCTTTACTAAATGTTTCAGATCTTATGGCAGAACCAGGTAGCCCAGTAAAAGTGTCCTTTAGACTTTTTTCATATGCAGCTATCCAATCAGAAGGCAGCATGAGTTCAGCTGCTGTCATATAAGTGACTGAGCCAGCTGAGAGCTGACAGACCAAGTTATTCTGAGTCTGAGCCTCAACCATCTCCTAATATAGCTGTCTGCTCATCCCCTGGTCATTTTTGTCCAATCATGCCGTTACCCATTGATTGGCTACTACCTGCTCAGAGGGCAGGTTTCAGTTAAACTACTTTAATTGGTTTAGAAAAATTAGTTGATCTAAATTAAGTGAGGCAGACATTTGATCGGTGATACTTTGAGTTCAATAACTGTTTTCCTCACAGGTTTTGCAGCATTATGTTCGTACCATTCTTAGAAAACTTATCAGGTGTTTAGTAAATACTTTTAACTTTGTTTACAATACAAAATATTTTTGTTTATCTCCGGACAATACCGAATAGATATTGTATCAGGACATGTAATCCAGTCCTCCAGGTGCGGGTTTTTAAAAATTTGTCAGCGACCTGTTTGTCAGTAACTGATGCTACATGTTCACTTCCTGTAGCTCAGTTATGGCAGGAATGGGCTCTGTCTAAGGCCTGGAAATGTCAGCCGATCAGGTGTCATGTGTCACCAGTGATGCATTTCATCAAAGATGCTGATGCTCCCATAGACATGAATCCAACTTAACAGTCTGTAACCTTTAAGGCTTCATAATTCTTCCGATAAAATCACATTGTTGGAATCAGAGATCATCCAATTTTCCCACATTCCGTTACTGAACATGATTAACTGTGATTTTTGTCATAAACTTTAGAATCAGAGGCTCTAATGTCAAATAACTTTAAAGAATGATCCAAATGTTTAGTTTGTTTTGTGTTGAACAGAATCAGGCTGGGTTGCAGTGGTCAGCACCCAGTAGGAATGAGGGCTTTTTGTTTCATCATGAATCTGGGTTAGTTTGCAGCTCATTCTTCCGCATTTTTCTGTAACCTGATCTGAGTTAGTGACAGTTGCACATCATGATGCAGCTCGAAGCTGAAAGGGATCCAGCTTTGCTCCATATTCTGCAGCTCGCTGATATGTTTAGCTTCCTGCAGCCCAGCGCTGAGCTGCAGAAACAGGTGCTGCAGGTTATTTCTGGAGGCAGGATCAAGACCCTCAAACTAACCCTTCAAGTCTGGATGACGCATTTGAAGCGGCAACGGATTTAAACCTGACATCATTGTTTAACTATTTCCTGATTAAAAAAAGGGATTAAATTGATGCCTAGGTTAGACCTGCAAAATCCAGACGTTGATATTGTATCCTTTGCTGTTTCTCAGGGAGACCAGGAGGTTAAAGCTATCACACCAGGTAACGAGCCAGTAGAGTCCAGCGGTGCAGCTACAGCGAGACATGAGGTGGAACCGGACAAGTTTGAACTCCCCCCAGAATCAGATGAAGAGTACATGGTTGTGGAGGAAGCAGACTCCTCAGCCGCTGGCCGTGTGAAGAAGACAGGGATGACACGCATGGAGAGCTTCAAGGCCACCTTCTCCAAGGAGAACATGAGCAAGACCCGTGAGAACCTGGGCACAAAGGTCAACAAGTTTGGAGAGCGAATCGTAACGGCCGAAAGGCGCGAAAAGATCCGCCAATCTGGTGAAAAGCTGAAGCACTCTGGTGAGAAGCTGAAGGAGACATTCACCAAGACCGTCCCAGCAAAGCTGAACCTGAAGAAGGAAAGGACTGTGGCAGAGGGTCAGGAAGGAGCTGCAGACACAGTCGCTCCCGTTCCTCCTCCTAAAGGCCGTAGGAGCAGCCCAGGTGCAGCCAGGCCGGCTGAAGACGAAGGCAAAGCAGCTGAGTCTGAGGTACCGATGTACGACATGAAGCAGCTGTCGTAATCAGGACATCTTAACGGTTTCCTTTGGACCTGAAGGACAACAGAAAGAGAAAAATAAGGTGTTTCTGCTACTAAGCAGAGGTGAATGGATAAAGATTCGTATTAAAAAACAATGGAGGGAAGTGAGCAACGACCAGGGTGATTCACCATGACTGAACATCAACACTACAGATTCCTACAATCACCAGGACTATTGTTGCTGTTTGTTTCATTAAGAACATTTATCACCAAATCTCCACAATTTAGTTATGTTTTGTTTAGTGTTTATTACATAAATGAAGCTGTTTTTAATGGAAATGCTACAGACCATATCACTACCTTCTTGTGCCATTCTGCTGCTGCTCACTTGTTTGCATGTTGATGAAGCTAAAATGTTGAAAGATAAAGAACAGGTTTATGTAACATTTGGTTCTCTTATATGTTGGAAAAGGAGCAAAGCCCAGTAAAACAGGGTGAATGCTTAGGTGGGGAAAGTAGAGTTAGGACAGGAATGTTCTTTTTGCAGAGGCCTTCATGGATTTTCAAAAGTGATGGAAAAGCTAAGAAGATTTAAGACATTCAGACCTGGAACCAAGAACTGGAAAAAGCGCCCTGAATAGAGTTTTCATCGTCTCATTTTGATCAGGTTCTGATAAAAGAAAGCTTTCAGGAATCGATCTAACTCGTGGTTTCTATGAAGTCTTTGATTATTCATAACAGAGTCAGATAGATATTGTTGAGACTCTAACAACATGTGTTACAAAAGGAAAAGAAACAATGCCTTAAAATGTTAACGGCACTTCCAGATGAACTTTTTGGGCACCTTTCACTTTTTGGTTTTACACAAACACAAATTAAGCAACTCAATGGTTTAATTAAAGTAAGGATGTTCCACTATTTGTACGTTGTATTCTATTTGTAGATTGTTCTTGCTCTTTTGTCTTGTTATTTTCATTGTCATTATTGCAGATGCTTTTACCACACGAAGATAACATGAGCAAATTTAAAACCCTTTTTTTTGTTAGCTCTACATGCAAATAAACGTGACATTATAACACACCATAAAACCACACCATTCCAAAGAAAATACTGACGAAGAAAGTCCAAACATCATTTCCTTAACTCAGGTTCACATCGACGCTGCAACAGCAGAATGATCTGAAGTAAACCAGTATGTCCTGAAGCTTTTAGAAGGATCCTCTCTACAGCAAAACCGATTTCAATGGCTGAACTACATACTTAGCAAGTCACCATGTTCTACAGTGGCCTGCTGCAGAACCGCTGGATTAATTCAGGTATTTGTTAAATAAGGGAATATATACAACAACGAGCCTGTGTCTTCAAAGAACTCAGGCTTTCAGCAGGTTTACAGTCTTCTGTGAGTTTGTTCCAGATCAGTGGAGCAGAGGAACTAATTGCTGCTTTTCCATGTTTGGTTCTGGTTCTGGGTGGAACTAAAAGACCTGAGAGGTTCTGGGAGGTTGATCCACTGACAACAAATCTGTTCGGATCGATTCAGTGATTTATAGACTAACAGAGGATTTTAAAGTCTATTCTCTGAGCTACAGGGAGCCAGTGGAAGGACTTCAGAACCGGGCCCATGTGCTCTACTTTTGTAGTTCTGGTGAGAACACCGGCAGCAGCGTTTTGGATCAGCTGCAGCTCTGATGGACTTTTTAGGAAAACCTATGAAGAAACTGTTGCAGCAATCAATTCTACTAAAGATAGATGCATGAATGAGTTTTTGGATTAGCTGCAACTGTCTGACAGAACATTATTTGGCCGAATAATGTTTCATTGAATGATTTGCTTTGTAAAAAACAAATAACTTTAGTTAACTGATCCGTTGCCTTCTTTGATTCAGCTAGTAGCTAGCAGACATGAGGGTACTCCTCTTAGATGATTTTTTGGTCATAATTTGCTAATCAAAAACACATGAATGTTGACATCATATTATTGTTTAAACTCTTAGTTAAATAAAGCTTTTTTTAGCTTTATAAACAACAGCTTAAACATGTTAGCATAGCGTACCGCTTGGTCCATCTTGTTAGCTTTGTATTTACTCAACAGTGAAAACATGAAATGATCAAAAGCCATCAAAGAAACAAATTATTTATCAAGAAACTCTCCTTAACTTGTGCCAGACCTCCAAACCTCTGGTAATCTCCATTTGGAAGGCTTGAGTTGGTCCCCAGCATTTAGCAGCGAGCCACAGAAAGAGAGAAGGTATTCCTTTGTTCCACGTGCCATATATCAAAGGAGCCCTCCTCCTCCTGTCCATGCCATGTCTTGGTATACTGTCTTCCAATACTGTCTAAATCATTTTTCCTTTAAATGTGCAGCTGCATCACTTTTTTATCTGGGAGCCACTCTGAAGACCACATTGTTCATTTTTGGCAAACAGTGAAAAGCAGAGCAAATCTTTGTTTCAAAATGCTATTTTAAGAATTTAACAACTGCTCCAGATTTTGCAAAAGTGCTTTTAGGTTGAATCTTTTAAGGTGTGTTCACACCGAAGACCAATTTTGCAGTCGACACATATGAGTTACATTTTAGTCGTTATGTAGAGAGCAGCTCAGGAGCGCTGTGAGGTGAAGCAAGGCAAAGGTTGCGACTCTAGCGAGACAAATGGCAGGATTTTAGTGAATGTAGCAAAGTTAGGCTGCTGCCACACCTGTCAAGTAAGCACAGTTAACTTTGCAGGGGTTGAAAAATCTGAAATTTTGTTGACATTCACCTCACAAAAACCAATCATATGCATTAGCATATCTCACTCTGTAAAATCCCTTTCTGCTATGTAGAGGTGAAACCAACAACCAGCAGGTTCGATGACGTAGGGGAGTGAATTCCCACAGCAGGCCAATTCTGCTGCTGTGGGAATTGCTTGTGCTGGCCAGTTGATTTTTTGGCAAAACGTCAGACTCAAAAACAGGAACCTGGCAAAAAAAAAAACCTTCATCCTCTGATTAAAGGAACCATCATTTCTTCAATAAGTTGTTTGCAGGAAAAAAGATCAAAAGACCAGAGCTGCCAAAGCATCTGCAGAAAACATCTGAAACAGAATCATAAACATTGAAAAACTGCATTACAAAAAACTAACATGCAGCAGGCTGAAAGCGTTTGAACCAGGCTTTATTTCATATTGTAACAGGTGACAATGAATCAGAGAAATTCATCAGATTCAGAGCAGAAGGACACTTAGACAAAACAATATTAGACACTAAATGGGTGAATAAGTAGACAAACTGCTTTGGAGTCCCCTGACTTGAAAGGGCACTTTATTACTGCAGGTCATTTACAATTTACCACGATCTAATAATAAAACCAACATTCAAATTATTATATATCAAATAAACTCAGAGTTCATCATCAGGATCCACACAGAGTCTCTTAAAACTCAGACTGCTGCAGCTTCAATCTCTGAGGATCATCAGGATACAGAACAGCTGTTCTCTTGTATTAAGATCATCACCAGCTGCAGAGAGAAGAAAGAGCAACAGAGGAGATCAATGAGCGTTTCCAGCCTCCGTCAGCTGTCAGTCAGTGATGCAATAAACCAGAGCAGCTCTCATGTTAACGTGTTGCAGTGAACACACTGAGCAGGGACTGAAGTAAATAGTTGCATATCCTGAGCTTTTGTTTTCAGAAACCCAGACAGCCATTATCCTCAGTCAAGTTACTACTGCAACTTACTCTGTGAGCCAACTCTGGTCAGTACAAAGATTTGTTTTACATTTTAGAACTGACAACCCTAAAATGTGATTTCCTGGATCTTATTTCTCCTTTTGTCTCTCATAGTTGAAGTGAAACTATGATGAAAATGACAGACCTTTCTCATCTTTCTTGAACTTGCACAATCAGCAGCTAACTATATACTATTAGCCAACTGTCCTGTCCTAAAGGAAATAATTTAATTTCAAGTGTTCTTTATTGCTTTCTAGCAAATATAGATTAGTTATTAATATTTTGCTCAAATAAATCAAATATTCTCTCTTTGTCGACATCTACTGGACGACAAAGGGAGCACTTTTCCTTATTCTGCTTCCTTCTATTTATATTTTCCTATTCTGCAGTATTTGTCAAGTTCCTCGTAACTTTCTTCTCTCTTCTTTTTCTCATCACAGTAGCTTCATCTGGTCTGTTCCTTTGCGGCTGTGACTCGATCCATGATTGAAATATCAGCTGTGCTGCTGCCATCGACATCTCTGTTTATAGACATTGGATCTCGGCCTGTTTCCATTGTAGTCCTGTTTCTTTTCCTGTAACTAGCAGAACTGGCTTTAAGCTTGTTTGCAAGTGAATGACTGGATCCAATCAACTGGTTTTCCTAACCAATCTAACAGTATTGTCTCTTTAAAGAGCCTTGAAATAGCGTGTGTTGTGAATCGGCCCAATATAAACAAACTGAATTTAATATAATTTATGTTAGTGTCAGGTATTAAGGGGGTCTCTGCTATTATAAATCTCCATTTTTTCTCCATTTGTAAAAAATGTTTTGGTAATCATCATATTGCATCATTAACACTTTCAGCCTTTATTCCCTCCGGCTGCCATGGTGGATTGTGATTTCTCCCTCCCACTGATTAGGGCTTCTCATAGTGGGTGATTTACAGCTGCCCCATGTTAACTATTGCTCCATTAGCTCGTTAGGATTCTGTCATCCAGATCATGGTAAACCAGAAAAGATCTACATGTGAATAAAATTCATACTAATCAGGTATCATTATTTCTGTTTTTAGTGTGAATTACTGAGAGACGTTTTGATCACTCAGACTGTTTACTGACCCCAGAATCTGCAGTTTGTACTCTGAACTTTTTACAAAATTCTCCAGGTGCTGAACATCTGACGCCCTCAGGTTGTTCTTCTTCACATCCAATTTAGTCAGATAGGAGGGGTTGGATTTCAGCGCTGAGACCAAAGAAGCACAGCCGATCTCTGACAAACTGCAGTTCTCTAACCTGGATAAAGAATAAAACAGGAGAGCTGAAGCCATTGAGATGCAAGTTAAAGCAGTCCAACAGATGAACAACAGATGAGCTCTCATTTACATTAACGTGGACAGAGTCCAGGACCTGCTGACTTCAGCTCTCTGTCAGCTCCATTAATACAAACTCAGGTTTTACAGCAAAAACTCTCCAGTTTCCCAGAAAAAACAAAACAAAAAAAACAAGAAACAGGTCTGTGGAATATTTTGTAGGACATGAACAAAAGTAAATAATGCAGATCAATTTGTCTTTTAATTAAGTTAGTGACATTTGTTTTAATTCAAGGAGCTGTAATCCAACCTTCTAAGCTGAGCTGGCTCCCCTCTCATCCGCTTCACAGAAGGAGGTTCATTCACACTGGGGGTTTAAATCTTTTAAAATATTTTTCTTAAATAAGATTAAATGCCTTATTAACCACAGGTTAACTGTTTATGCTATTAAATAAAATAATTGACTCACAGTCTGTCTTTCCTAAAATGATGCAATAGGGCAAATTACTGTCATTCATCGAGTTTAGTAGGTTTTTTATGATGAACGTTTTTCCAAGATTCTTGGGTTAAGAGCGGGAGGTGATCACAGAGCATATCAGCTATTTGTCTGCTGCTTTAGTTTCACATTTTGATCTGAAAAACTCACAAAAAGAGGAATGTAATTAGAAGAGTTTATTGAAACAACATTTTAGGACTTTGGTGTTCAGACCTTGGCAGGTAACATTAACAATAATTTTAGTTTGATTATATGCATGAGCTGCTGAATGAGAACGAGGATGAACCCCCCCGTGGAGATAGATACCAGCTGGAACAAGGCACAGGTTCATATGAACCTCTATGATGAACAAGCATAGAGCGACAGTGGAGAGAAAAACCTCCCCATTGGGAAAAAACTGGCAGAACCAGGCTCAACATGGCGGTCTTCTGATGGACTGGCTGGGGATGCCTGATGAAGCAGTAAGAGTCCAGGGAATTACTTTAATAGGGGCTAGCTGCAGCACAGAGACGGAGCCAGATGGAGGTTGCAAGGATGGTGGAGATGGGGATTGAGGAGGGTTGAATCAGGGTCATAAAAATGAAAGTGATGTGTGATTTAACTTATGTGGATTAAATGCTAATTAGCTCCTTCACAGACTGACAAGCCTCTGATTGCATGAGGGTAAGAGATCCAGCTTATTCAGTATGAAAGTTCGCTTAAGCTCCCTAACTTTGACAATAAATATCAGCTTGAAAGTAAAACATGAGGTCTTACCTTAATGTTTGTAGTTTGCAGATGGGAGTCTGTAGAAAACTACAAAGCTTCTTCACTCCAGCATCTTTCACGTGTGTGTTGCCACTCAGGTCCAGTTCTGTCAGATGTGACGGGTTGGACTGTAGAGCTGAGACCAGTGAAGCACAGCTGATCTCTGACAAACCGCACAGCTTCAGTCTAACAAAAGGACAAACATGAGAGCTAAAGCCAACTTCATGCAGATTAAGACTGAAAGATAAACAAATAAGAAAAATAATTATTTTAGTTGAGTATTTGTCATCCAGTCAAACTTGTTGTGTTAGCAGGTGGATCAGAATTATGCTATTATTAGTAGTTGACTTGTATATGACCCAACATGCCTCAATGTTGCAACTGCATCCCATCCCTCAACCTCCTGTGTGTAAGTCATGGCAACAAAACCAAACTACAAAATAAACAAAAGAAAAGGTGAAACTTCTCTGACAGAGTTATTAAAAACAGTGGGCCAGAAAAAAGAAAGCCTTTTCAGTTGTACAGAGCATTAGCTAGTTGTAACTGTTAGGGTACCATAAAAGAATGTGAATTGTTGCTCCTCCCGCTTATCTGTGAAGTTTCTCAGTCATCCAGGTTATGGTCAGGCTTGGAAAGTTCAGTTTAGTCAACTGGACGTGAAGTTTTTCTAGAAAACGTTTCAAACCACTCTGACGAGCCAGTTAATGACCCATCAGAGCCGCCTTTTGTTTCTTTTCTCCCCCTTCCCTAATTCTTTGTTCCACCTACAGTATATTTATCTCTGTTTTCTCCTGCATCAGTTAGAACTGAAGAACCTCTTGGATGAGAGGAGAAACGTCTTCTAGAAAACTTCACGTCCAGTTACCTAAACTGAACTTTCCAAGCTTCTTCCAGCTTATACTGTATGCAGGCCGGTGGTTGTTTTATATGCATGTTTGGTTTTAGCCTTTGAGTTTGTGTTGCATGTGACCAGCTCTTGAGGTATTTTATGAAGGCTTGTAGGAGTCAATCAGTGGTTATCCAAACCTAGTTGTCACTTGGAAGCAGTTTTCCATTTTATTAGGTTACCTCATTATACATTATGCAACTCTTGTCATTATGAATTAAATTTATATTAGCTGATAGCAGAACTGTCAGTCACTGCAGCTGTCATGTCGGTATCCAAGGGCCACTGGTTTAATTTGCTGTTATTTCATCCAAAGAAAGAACAGACAGTGACTTATGTGAGGTCAAACTACTATAAGAGACATAATTACCATATATTTGGTGGGATAGGAATGTATTTACCTTCTGCTGGTAAGTTCAAATGCAAACCTTTTCAAAGTGGAAAAAAGTCCCTATTCCACGTTCATCAGAGGCAGTGATGCTTCAAACATTGACCAACAGCATCTAGTGTTTGTTTGTAGCAAGAAACGCTGCTTTTCTCTTTAAACCAAATGCGCCCTGATGCTCAAGCTTAAATAACAACAGGAGGATGCATATTTCATAGGAACAATGACATCAGACCAAGGAAACTTAAGACCAATAGTGTCCCTACCAAAGTTGAAATCAAACTTAAGCCACTGAAGACACACAACAAACAAAAATGTCTCAACCTGGATCAGTTGAATATCAGCCATATGTCTGCTGTATAACGTCAGCACAAATTTTGCTTCAGAAATATCAACATTGACTAAAAACATGGTGACTTACATCAATATCTGCAGTTTGCAGAGTGGGGACTGAAGAAAACTACAAAGGTGCTTGACTCCAGAATCTTTCAGATCTTTGTTCACACTCAGGTCCAGTTCTGTCAGATGGGAGGGGTTGGACTTCAGAGCTGAGATAAGAGAAGCACAGCTGATCTCTGATAAACTGCAGTCCTCCATTCTAAATAAAGAATAAAACACATGAAAAAGAAATGTAGAAAATTAATTTCACTTAACAAAAAAAAAAAATCACATAAATGCTGATTAATATCTAATATTTTAGCTGGTAAAACTAGTAAAACCAAAGTATGTTATCTTGATGTGTAAAGTTCCCTATGTTTGTTAGTTTCCTTCACAGAGGATAACGCTGTAAGACAATATAGAAATCAAACAACACAAGTAAAATCAATAGCAGTAATAAGCAGATGTAAAAATCTTAAAACACATCTCATTCTTCTATTGGTTTCCGTTTGTCTTCTGCCAACAAACATTTGAATAAATATTCATTTTTTATTTTTTCCATCCATAATTTTTCTTCCTCTTGTTTCATCAGGGTCACTGTTGTGCCAGCGCCTGTCTACGGCGTAAGACAAAGATGTACAACCATGCGCTCACACAGTCACACTGAAGGACAATTGAGAGATGCTAACTAACCTAACAGTCATGTTTTTGGACTGTGGGAGGAAGCTGGAGTACCCGGAGAGAACCCATACATGCACAGGGAGAACACACAAACTGGGACCGAACCCAGAACCTTCTTGCTGCAAGGCAACAGCACTACCCACTGCTCCACCGTGCAGCCCTTTTTATCTTTCTCTCCTTTTTCATCTCTGATCTGGCAGCGTAGCACTGAGCATGGTGCACAGGTCTGAGGTGAACACTGATTTCCTTTTATTTTATACATAATATCAATTATTTTGTTAAACCTAACTGAAATAAATTCTATTAATACTGAAAGACATTTTTCACTTTTTTGTTTTATTCTGAGAACATTCCCTCACAGATAAAAGAACCAGGTTCAGAACAAGTTTCTGACCAGTGATCTCCCAGATTGATTGACAGGTAGCTTTATGTCTATTGGATTTAAAACTGAAATAAAACACAAGAAACTAACTATTACTATAATATTAGTCACATGTCTACAGTTCAGTAACACCAAAGACAGAAATATCAGCACTAAACTAAAACATGGTGTCTTACCTCAATATCTGTAGTTTGCAGAGAGGAGACTGGAGGAAACCACAGAACTGCCTCAGTGATGTAGCTTCCATGATATTCCGACTCAGGTCCAATTCTTCCAGGTGGGAGGGGTTGGACTTCAGAGCTGAGCCCAGAGAAGCACAGGTGATCTTTGACAAACTCCAAGGCTCCAATCTAAATAAAAACAAGTAAGCTGAATGTTAAGACTGAAACAGTAACAAACTAATAATAAAAGATCGAAAATTAATTTCAGTTCATGTAAATGCATAAGCAAAAAAAAGTTTTTAATCTATTTTAGTCTGGACTTCACTGAATCTGCTTATAAGATGGAACTAAATAACAAATGTAATGTAATGTTAGGTTTCCATTCAGTTTTAGACATTAGGGAAAAAGCTAAAAGATTAAAGCTCAGGAGGTGAATCCTCGTAGTTTCTATTTTTGATCGCTAATGATTCATTTAATTTCTCTTCTGGATACATAAAGTATTTTTGAATTTTGAATTGAATTGAATTAATAAAAGAGGACACATTTCAGGTCATGTTATTTTATTATTACTCAAACATTTGTGTTTCTGCATGTAATCCTTGCAGTGCTCTACAGAAACAAAATATTTTATATAAAAATATGAGGGAGATATAAGTAACAAAGAAATCTTATTTTCTTAACATCGTAACTTTTTTCAAACAAAATTCAAACTACTCAATCACTAACAAACATCATGTGTCACTTATTTTACATGTTTTTGCATATCAACCCAAGCGTTTCTGGAGTGTGATAGAGGTATGAAATTAGATAATTATTCATTTACACGGTAAACACCTACAGAAATAGATACTCAAATATTTGGACAGCAGATTATTAAAAAAATCTGTAGAATAAATTAGGTATTAAATGGTTCATTAAAGTATCACTGGATTAACTAAAAAAAACCAACCTGAGAATCTTAAGTTTGCAGATTGAACTCTCCAGTATCTCACACAGATGCTTCAGCTCAGAGTCTCCATGTGTTTCCCATCCAAAGATTTCGTTTATGTCCAGTTCAGTTAGATGAGAAGGGTTGGCCTTCAGAGCAGAGGCGACAATTTCACATTCAGTCTTTGAAAGTGAACAGCCAACAAGTCTGTGATCAGAGAACAAAATAGTCAGCTTTAATTAAAAAAAAAAAATCAAAGAAAATTCAAACAATCTGTATTATAGACACAGACCAATGAGGTATAAACAGTAATGTCTTAATCTAATGAATGAATGGTCTTCCAATCAGTTTTCTGTGTTTTGACCTGTATAATAATGGTCATGTTTTCAGTTTGAACTGTGGACCTGCTGTGTCTCTGGTTCCATTAGAAGCTCCCAAACGACAGAAACAAACAGAGAAGCTGAACAATAGATTGAAACAGCTCAGGTTTTATGCTTATAGAGCACCATTAAGGTTTTGTGACCAAACATTTTCACTGTCAGACTCCATGTCATTCCGATAAATCTAATCTGCATGTGAACCTATTTGTGCAGAAAGCTAGATTCCAAACAGGCTTAAACCTCTCTACCTGTGAGTGAGAACTCTGTTCAGATGAAGAGCACATGATGGTGGTTGAACCAGAACACCCATCATAACAAATTTCCTCCACCCTGTTATTACACAACTAAAACTGAAACGTCTTCTATGCTCTGAATTGGAGGTTTACCCCAGCCCAGAAAGAGTTTCAATTTCATACCTTAAAAGTAAACATTTTCAGTCATTTCATATTAAAATATTGAAGAAAAAAATTGCCTTACAGCAGGCTGGATTTTTTTAAGGAATTACATTAAACTAAAAAATATGTGTTTTTAATTGTTTGTTTTTTCATCAATAGCAGCCTGGTTTAAGGACTAGAAAAACCCACAGAAACTAATAAAAGAGACTCATATATACAGTGCCTGCTAAAATCTTATCGTTTCACCAAAATATTAAAGTCAGGTATTTCTAGGTTCCTCCTTGAAAAATCAGAAAATTAACATTTGTGATCTAATAAACCTCAAGGTTGACAACGAAAATAAGTATTTGGTCATTTTTTGACACCTACACTGTAAAATATTTCTAGGATTTAGGAAAATGTATGACGTTTCACAATAAATTTCAGTTTTTTCACATTACAAGATGTTATTCTAATATTTATAATAGAGTATTACATATTAGTGTTCTTCTGTGAAATTAGTGTTTGCACAATTAGCCACTATGAACAATGCTTTTGATCAATTTTACAATATTTTACTCCATTATTTAAATTGTAAATTTCCATTAAGTTACTGGCTAATGAATTGCATTTCCTTTACAGTAAAAATGATTTCATTTACATGCAGCAACATACTGACATTCCAAAGCTACATTCAGCTATATCACAGCTATACAGCAGCCTTTCTGCTACTGCACTGGGCTGGTTTAAATCCTACCTGAAGGACAGGGACTTTTATGTGTCAGTGGGAACTTTAAATCAGAGACCAGAAAAATCACATGCAGGATTCCTCAAGGCTTCATTCTGAGGACCCCCCTATTTAACATGCTCCCCTTAACTCAGATTATAGCAAACAACAAGAACAGTTACCAAAACTATGCAGACGACACACAGTTTTACATCACAATGTCAGCAGGTGACATCAGAGCACTGGCTAAATGCGTCGAACTGATCAATATGTGGAAAAGCCATAATTTTCTCCAACTTAATAAAAACAAAACTGAGATAATAATTTTTGAACCAAAGTAGCAGAGATCCAGAGTAGCTCACAGCTTCAGCTACTACAGCAAGAAACCACTGATTACAGCTGAAATCTTGGTGTCATGATGGACTCAGACTTGAACTTTCAGTGCCACATAAAGGACTCAGCCTTTTATCAACTAAAGAACATTTCCAGGATTAAATGACTATTGTCCAAGCAGGGTCTAGACAAACTTATTAATGCATTTATCATCAGTAGAATTGATTACTGCCATAGTGTCTTCATAGATTTGCCTAAAAAGTCCATCAGACAGCTTCAGCTGGTCCAAAATGCTGCTGCCTGTGATCTCAATAGAGCTAAGAAAGTAGAGCATACCTATTCTGAAATTCTTACTCTGGCTCCCTGTAGCACAGAGAATAGAATTAAAAATCATTCTGTTGGTCTATAAATCCCTAAATGGATCACCACCTCAATTTGTTGTCAGTGTATCAACCTCCCAGACCGCGCAGGTCTTCTGGTTCAAGCCTACTCTGTACACCTAGAACCAGAAGCAAACATGGAAAATCAGTATTTAGTTCCTATGCTCCACTTATCTGGAACAAACTCGCAGAAGACTGTAACCATTCCCACCACCAGTTGGTGGATGGAAATGGTTTGTGTCTGGATGATTCTAATGACAAGCAGTTTGTTTTCCAGTGGGTGGTTTGGGTCAAAAGGGAGGTACTGGTCGATGTGTGAGTGTTTCCTATAGACTTCTATGTTGAATTGTCTGTCTTCCATGATGTGAACCATGTAGTCCAGGAAGGCAAGGCTGAAATCATTCACCTCTTTCAGGCTGAACTTTATGTTTGTGCTTAATGCGTTGATGTGGTCTGGGAAAGTGTACCCTTGCTCGTTATGTGTCATCCACGTATCTGAACCAGTAACTGGGTTTGATGCTCATGTATGAGTGCAGAGCTCTGCCACTGTGGGAGACATAGGAGAGCGATTACGGATCCATGCTTTTGCTTGTAGAAAGCTTGGTTAAATTATAAGTATGTGGTGGTGAGGCACAGGTCCAAAAATGGAACAGATGTGGTCAGTGGTCAGGTTGGTCTTGAAGTAAGCACATCCTTACTGTGGAGACTGCTTCTGTGGTGGGGATGCAAGATGCAAGGGGATTAGTTAAAACAGAGATGTGACCTCATCTCCTAAGGATGACCTGATTTTAAAAAAAGTAAACAAAAATGGACAGATAGGGTGCTAAAAAGAGACGAAGAAGGACTTCTTTACCTTTTCCACATTTACATTTTAAATAATTGTACCTTTGAATTAATTTAAGGTTACAAGGTTTTGGCTTTTTAGAATTTGAAAACTGAAATTGTTTGGATGTTGGTGGGATACCTGGAAAAAAGTGAAAAATGTGCCACAGTTCTGCAATTATTGGGACATCTGGTTACCCTAGAAAGAACAAAGCAAATAGGCCACTGTTCCAACTTGGGGATATTTACTAAACAGCAACCAAAGAGCTAAAGAAACACTTTAAATGTGAATTGGCCAGTTTACAGAATACTTAGTATACTGGCAAACTTAAGAGGCCTGGGCCTTAGCTTCAGTTTGACGTGTCTTCAAGTGGTTATAAAATGAAAAATTTAAGAACACCCGGCCACAACCATACTCACCAAAACTAATCCTTATTAATGAATGGAAAATAGGGCAAATGAATTAAATATGGTGGAAGGGACTCACGGTGAATGTCTTCTGCCAGGCACCCCTGGCAAAGAAAAGCTACTTTACAATTTTCTCACAACACCAGACTAGCCAGAATGTAGTGTTAATGAAGAGCTGTGAAAAATAATGGACTTTAAGAAGCTTACAGAGGAAAAGGACCAAATCCAGATTGTTGAGATCTTGATTTTCTGTTCCTTCCTCTTTCTTTTGTGGATTATTTGAGGTTGTGTTAAAGCGAACTCTGTACTAAAGGTTACTGTCAGGGAGTGTTCAGATAAGATCAGTCTCATGGAGTTCATCAGATTTTGTCCATGAGGCAAACACCTCTCTACTTTTAAGAATGGGATCAAACTTTTCCTTTTGACAAAACTTATGGTTAGAGTGGATCAGGTTGTCCTGCGCTATCTCTATAGTTATGCTGCTTTAGGCCTAGACTGCTGGAGGACATGGAGACAAATTTCCTTATTCTGTTTCATCTATCTTTATTCATTAGGTCGGCAGTATTTGTTGGTGCATCCCCTAACTGTGTATTCTCTTTGCATTGTCTTGTAATAGTATGTTCTTCTGGTCTAGTGGCTGTGACAAAATCGCGGGGGAACATATCAACTGGGTAAAACAAGCAATAGCCAGATTGATACATTCATACGTTCATTGATAAGTTGATTGTTCAATTTCAATTCTACACAGTATTCATCTGTAAAAGTTCCTGTTGAAATCATTTGCAAAAAAAGAGGATAATCGCATACATTTCTTTGTGTCATGATCCTGCACTGATGGGCTGATTACTCCCACCTGCTGTCTCTGCCTCACTCACCAGCCGCACCTGTTCCTC
>JAUZNJ010006008.1:0-14578 GCA_034780135.1 Jordanella pulchra | reverse complement strand
ACAGCGATTGGTTAATTTTCAGCTTTTACTCACTATGTTGATAAAGAAAGCGAAAAAAATACTAACTCTGTCTAGTTTCTTTCTAAATAAAATGTAAGACTGAAAAATATAGATTAAATTAAACAGAAGTGTTGCCGGAGCAGCTAAATGGCTTTTAGAGCTCTAGTATTCACAGTATTAAAGTTGCAAACAGTATTGAAATTGAAATATATTCACATTCTACAGTATATGTCAGACTTAACAGCCCATCCGACCTAATATTTGGTTCTACACTCCTATATGGAACTGGGCCATTTAGGGTTTGTTGTTCATTCAATTAAGTCATTTTAAAATGATCTATGAATTTTTACTCAGACAGACTTACTTTTTCTTAGCCAAGCACTGTACCCTAATGCAAGGGCACATGCCTCCACCTGGGATTTTCCACAAAGCTTTACAGCAGACCAGAGATCAGTCAAACCTTGGAGTGATCCCTGATCTTAGCATATCCTTGGATGAGTCATGAGGTTGAGATATTGAGTTATGCCGGAAAGAGAGCCAGAGGTTCGGGCAGTCTGCCAACCAATCCTCCGTCACCATATCAGTCAGAGAGGCGGACGGCCTGACTGACACCTATGAAGGTGCAAGCTAAGGGATTTTGCTGTTGGATTTACCACTCACCTGATGAGCTGTCTTTTCTTTTTCTTGACGAACACAAAATAGCATCAGCTATGAAATATGACATAATTCACTCCTGGGAGAACAGGCAGAGATAAAACATTGATCTCATTGGTCATTCCATGAACATACCTCCTAGAGTAAAAAAGAGAAATATTGCCCCAAACATTGATGTAACTGATGACTTTATGGTTGTTGTTTTTTTGTCCTGGGAATAATTAAGTTCAAGGCCAGTGGTAATAAATAAGACTTTAAAGTGGACTTAAAGGAGAGTAGGCATTTTGTCCATCAGCAAAGACTTTTATGGGGCTTGACCTCTGTCAGAAGTCTGGTTGGGGAAGCATAGGGACAGGTGCAGGCTCATGATGTCAGAGGCTGAACTCTGTTTGCATTTGGTGTTTCCCATGATCTCCACTGAAGCAGTTTACAACACTGAGCTAAAGACAAAAAACAAAGACAGATGTCTGATCTACGTTTATATAACTTTCACACTGTACACATGCATGTGCTTTTGTTACATGACTTGTTATTGTATATGTTTGAGAAATTTTGTAATCGATAATCTAAATGCATTAAGAGACAAAAACGTTGTATACTTGGTCAAAGCTGACAAGGCACATGGAGGTACCTTAAAGCATCACAAAGAAAGTAACTGTGGCTGTAACATACTGTAAACAGCTCAATAAACATAACACACAATTACATTAATTAATATTCTGAATGAAAATTTAGGTGTTTTTTCTGTTTTTCAACGGCTAAGTATATAGTTTTAATGAGGTATTATCCAGGTGTGGATGTGAATGAAAAAAGCCATGCATTAATTATCTATATTATTGTCAATGTCTGTTGCACTTATGAGCTTTAAATAAGGCAAAAATTGTTCAAAGAAATGATAAGATAACTCAGTTGATGCCTTACAATCACATATGTCTACATGCAGAAAATGAATATTGTAATTAAGCACTGTATGTTGGTATAAGTAACAGTCACATATATTTTTTTATATCTTATGATTTTAGCTAAACTATAGTGAAAATTCACTGTGAAAATAAGAAACGTCCATGCTGTGTAGATCTCTTTTGCCTATTTGCGCTTGGCCTCAATAGCCTTAATGAGCGGCACCCAGCGTGATGTGGTGCGGGCTTTTGCTTTGGTTTGTTTCAAGCTGGGCCACATGTTGCCTCTGATAGTCACAGGACCATCAATCTCTTCGGCCTCAGAGGAAATCTCCATCTTCTGGATGATAAGTTTCAGGAGGCTGTGCTGCTTCTCTAGCATCCCTGACATTTCCTTCATCCTGCCACCAAACATAGTGAAACAAACAAAACAGTTGTGAAACAAAACATTTGTCAATACCAATCCTGAATAAGCTTTGGATTTACAGCATTGCCTTTTCTATGTTAAATGTCGTGCACAATTGTTCTTTTTTTAAATCACAAATTTCAATGTATTTTATTGGGTTTTTATATGCTAGACCAACACAAATTTGATCCATCTAGTAAAATTTAGTGTTCTCAATTACTTTGTGTAATAAACTTTTTCAAAACAAGTACTGTAATGAAAGCAGGATATCTCATGGTTCATATTGCCCTCAACAAATTATCCCTCATTTGATGAAAATCTTTATTTTATCCATTTATTTATTTATTTTAGCAGGAACCTAGGAATTGCTCTAAATTAATGGGAAGGCACATAACAATTCTAGAATTATCCTATAGCTAACTTAAAAGACAGGTAGAGGTTAGCCTTCCAGCAGAACGTCAACACAAAAATATGGTCACAAAGAAAAGGATTAAATTAGACCTTTTGTCATTTTTCAGCACCGGACCCCCAGTTTGATGAAGAGATGGAGCAATAACCCCCTTTGTTTTCACAAAGGTACTATTAACATAAGACTGGCAGCTCAGACGCTGAATACGATTCAACCTTTTAAACCCGACCAGTTTTAGAATTAACTTCCACAATAAAAATATATATACAACAAAATAATAATAATAGCTCCACATTTACCAGCTCAGCTAATGCCAACTTTTTGGTACCTGTCCACAGGTAAAACATACAAGTACTCCTTTTCAGTCGTAGCAACATTACAGATATTACTGTTTAATTTACTTGTGATAAACAAAGTTTATCTTTAGATTTGTAAAGCCTAACATGTCTAAGCAGCTGCGAGGAGAGAGAATCCCAAAAAGATTTCATTGCCCTCTGCGGTCCCCTCACAACCCACCTTCCCCTCACCGAAGACCTCTGCTTTAAATCACAGATACTCTTGAGTTTGAATGATGCAACTGAGGACCATATTCCGAATATCAGTGGCAATACTTAAAAAATGTATTTGAACAAACAACCTCCATCCAGTTTAACTGAAATGGAAGAATTTTCCCTATAGAAAAGTGACAAATTTTTAATTTGAGATGTGCAAGACTGGTTGAGACCACATCGAAGGGAACCAGACTATCCTTAACTTTCTCTGAAAGCATTTTAACACATGTCCAGGAGTCTTTGTCAGTTTGAAAGCTCGTACTAGAGCAACTTGCAATTGAAGATGCAAGATTTACGCACCTGGAGTCATATGCAAATTAATGTCCAACCATCTCAACCTCTCAATTTCATCATGATGAAATTCTCTCTGTCATTCATTTGGAATGGGTTCAAAGACATCCTTATAAATACTGGGGAGCCAAAACCACAACACATCCCCTTTGTTTGGTGGGGGCTTTTCTCTTTTAACAAAAAAAAAAAAAAATCAATTGTTCTAATCAAAAGTACTTGAGCTGTAAACAAAAAAGCCTCTTAAAGTATTGACATGGGATGTTTCTTAGATTTAAATCATTCATTATTTCCTCTAAACTTTGCAACAGTGAATCACTGAAATACATTGAAGTTTGTGTGAAAATGCTAACAAGTTCAAAGCATGTGAATCATTTTACAAGGAGCTGTGAGTAAATCTTATCACAACAATAAAGTGCTACGATTATCTACCCATAGGGGTCGCTCAGACATAAAAAATCATTTTTACTGATCTACACCATTTCCTCCTTTCTTGTACTGTACTAATGTAAACAAATTTTCCAAGATTATTTGAAACTTTCATTGACATTCCCAAGCTAGTCTAAATTTATGATTTGAGGCTTTAAGGCAATAGGAGAAATAGATTACTTTCAATCTTATGCCTCCTCCTTTTAAGAGCCTTACCTGACTTTCTGCTTTTTTAGCTCGTTCTCTAAAAAGGTGCAGCTCTGTGATTTGGACTGCAGACGAGTCCAGACTTCACTTCTGTCCTCCTCACCGGAGATAATTTGTTTTAGGAAGTGCTGCGAGAAAATGAGTCTTTTTAAAAGAGGAAACTGACAACATTTATTGAACATTTTTACTGTAGGCATGAATCGTACCCTGGAGCATTTACGATTGGGGTAGACGGTAACTGAAGGTTTGTCCACCCGCTTCATTAACCAGTAAGGGAGCTTGTCTTCCAGGGATGTGTGAAGATCAATCTTAGATCAGAGTGGAAACATAAGCTCTACATTAGAAAACTAAACAAACCTAGTTAATCATTCTGAGACATATCTACCCTACTTATTATTTTATAGCACTGCTCTACTGCTGAGCTTATTCTGTGGATGGTTAAACAGGATATTAATATTTTACCATTTGCATTGATAGCATGTCCTTAATTATCTCCTGCTTCTAATATTGTTACTTGGACATGATGAGGAAAATTATTATCAAGAGCTTTAATAGCAAAACTCAGCTTTATCCACACTGGATTAGATTTAAATTTCTGATAACTTTGATTTGTTGTTATAGAAAGCCGAAGAAGAGGAAATATTACCAGGAGGACCGGCTCCAAACATACCTGCATTGCTATTCGTTTCAGAGAAGCGTTTCTCTGAACTTCAGCAATGTCTCCAACTGCTAAACCAATCTGCAAGAGAGAACAACACTTATGAAAACCAAAGTAGTTGTAAGGAGCCTATTTAAAAGACAGACAAACTGGTAAATAGAGTTACACGATGCATTGCAACAACCTACAAAGTAAAACACTTTACACAGGATGAATTTAAATAAGAAAGACCCCCAAAGTTGACTTTCCTTCTTTCCGGTCACACAACAACAAACAGTGAGTTATTCCTGGATATTAAAATAAATATAAAAATCAGTACAACTAAAACACGTGTGATACAGTTACCATAAAAGATTATAAAAGTATTAATTAACCTTTTTATTGTGTTGGGGTCACCACTGACCCCTTTTGATTTTTAAACACATTAAAGTACTTCTTACATTTTATTTATCATGCCCAAATAAAGCCAAAACATCCAGCTTCATTAAATTTTAAAAATATTCTGGAAAAAAATAGTTAGTTTTTTTGTTTTGGGGTTAGTTTGGACCTGGTCATTATAAATGAGACAATGAGAAATGGATTTGATTACACAGACATTAATATCACTGGTTTTGTCCAGAAAGAACCATTGTTTTATATTTCTGTCCACATCTCACCACTATTCTGCTGAGTCATTACAAAGTGACGAAATGCTATTGGTTATATTGGACTATAATTTCAATCTTTTGAAATAAATTTTAATAAAAAAGTTTTTGTCTTTCTCTTAAAAACCTTAAGGCATCTTTTTTGATACCAACGGTTGCTCTAGTAAGAAATATTTTGAAATCGATAATTGCAATGAATTTATTCAAGAGATGTTTTCTAATACTCCTCAGTATTAGCCAGATAATATATGATATATAATTATTTATAATATATAAATATATCAAAATGTATATTTATAATTATTTATTTATTACATTCACTTCAGCTTTATTGAAAAAGTATTGAAAGATAAAGAAAGAAAAGCCATAGGACACTGAAAATATACAAACAAATCTTTTGAAGGAAAGTGAAGCATTAAATTAACTAATGTTCAACAAAAACAAATTTGGTATTACAGGGACATTTAGAGTAGATGTCAAAACTGACCCCAGACAACATGATACAAAAAGCTGAAACTACAGGAAGGTTAATGCATTCCTTTAATTTGAACATATTTTTAGACTATTTGTGTGTAGTTCAGTCTTGTTTGTTTGGCTCTAAGCAATGTTTAAATGCATCAGCAAGTGAGATTTTCCTTTAGTAGGCTTTTAAATATTAAGTGGCATGACTCAATGATCAGAGAGGCGTGATATAAGGGGCAACACAAGCGCTGAAAAGGTTATGTCACTTGGGCAAGTGTGCTAACACTTACAGTCATATACAATAAATTTGCATGTTTTTTAAAAGGTCATTTTTAAGTAGATAAATCCTCTAAGTGAAACCTTGTGGAGATAAACAGAAGTTTTAAAGTCTTATTTTGGTTAACAGGATCTTCTGCTTAAATGAATTTAAAACAACATTTTAGATTATAATATTTCATCACAACCACGAAAGACACTTAATTTTTGAAATGTGGGATTAATGAGAAATCTATTCAATAGTTGCTTAGAGGTTTTTATTCTCTAAAGGTAGATTTGAATCTAAAAACAAGCTTAATTGAAAACGTATCTATTTCATTGATTATATATTTCCGTTCTTTTTTTTAACACAATATTGAAATGGAGCAGGTAATGTTTAATACACTTTTTTTTTTCTTTTTACTGATTAAAGCTGAGTGGGCTTAGTCAGGATTGTGGGTTTTGTTTAGATGCCAAAAAACAGCATTCGTTCAAGAAAAGCCTCTATTTAATAAACGAAAGGACTTTTGAAATTGGAAACAAACAAATAGTCAGAATGGGTTTTCATTTCAACCTAAACTGTTTGATTAGAATTAAAATGTTTTATTTTAGTTTTGTGTAATGAGTCAACACTAATGCAGATTTTTTTGACTGGTTTAATATCAATAAGAAAATCCAAAAACATGTGATTGAAAAAGTTTGTGTTGGAACAAGAATCTAACTTTGCAAGTATTAGTGCAAATGCTGAATGCAACTTCTAGGCAAGCTGTGCCTCTTAACCAGTAACCATTTAGCTTTGGTTCTTAGTAAAAAAGCTCATGAATCTTTTTAAAACAGATTTAAAAAGCTTGATCCGAGAGTAACTCATAGGTTCACTGTGCTTTGATTAACTACAACATTTGAGTGAAATTAATTTCTGGTCGCTTGGGCATCTGCTGTCCATTGTTGTTGTTTAGACACATTCTAGGTAAAATAGATTTTTCAAAGACAATTAATATTTTGGTAATATTCTTTTCCTTTTTTGTTTATTTTTTATAACAAACCCAATAATAAAAATGCTCTTAGAATTCAATTAGTTTAATAGAGTGAGGAAACTATAAACACTGAATAGAAATTAACACATCTATTTGTTATATATGTGCTAGACCTATATAATTCATACTCCAAAATTCATTGCTTAAACAGTGGCTGCTTAGAATGTATTGAAATTGTTAAACCAACCTGAAAAGTTTGAAATGCACAGCATTAGTGGATTTTTATTATCTGAAATCTGCAACATCTCCCAACAGCCAACGAATAATAAAAGGCTTACCATTAGATTCACTAAAAGGATGGGCATAAGCAGAACAAAGTTCACAAAAATGAAGTATGTCAAGAGACCAAATGGAAGCTCATTGTTCAAAAAAGCTTCCAAGAAGTTGTTCTGATAGTTCAGCTCCCCGACCATCATCACAAAGGTTTGAATCACAGAGAGTGGAACGCTGTTAAACTCTTTCTGTTGACAAAAACAAAGTGATAAAAAGTAAATATAAATCGGTTAAAAAAAACGTACATTTTAACAACAAACTGTATATATATAGCTTTTTTTTAGATGTAAAAGAGCTTTTATGTTTTTTTTTTTGGTTGGCATTCGTTTTTGCCTTGGAATTCTCGATTTTTTTTTGTCTTTGTCAAATTATGAACGCCTAACTTCGCTCAGATAAGTGAGGCTAGCATTGCATTAGATGCTTTTGTAGATATGACCCCTTAGCCTGCCCAGCCACACTAGTTTATGCCATGATTCTGGAAAGGAGCTGGTAGAGCCCAAATTCAAAGGCGATACTAACAGAGTTAGCGGAGACAATTTTGAACCAATCCGATAACAACGTCTGTGATTCAAAAACCTATATCTTTGTTCAAAAAATGAAAGCTCTTTCATTAGAGAGGTGAATTGGTCAATGGTAAATTCCACATGGTTAGATTAGTGCCGGAGATGGGAAATCTGCACTTTTCTAATAAACTGTCACGCAACCGTACTCTACCAAACTGGCTCAGGCTCTGGATAATTGCGTTTACCCATAGACATGGAAGCAGACGGCTTTGGCTTTCAACTTCACAACAAGTTCTTCCACTAAAAGTCTCTGTCTGTGACTTTGAGTTGAAACTGGCATTGAGATAGAAGCTGAAGCTTCTAGTATTTGATGGTGTGGTCAGTGAAGTCTGCACAGTGAAGCTGAGGTCCATCTGATATGTACAGTGGTCAACTCCCCACAGTGCAGGCAAAAACTACTGCTGATACCACGACTGGTGTGAATGCACCGTAAGAAATCAATTTGAACCCTTTTCAGACTGAGGGATATTTAATTGTTCTTCAGTTTCTTCAGATTGGGGCATGATGTGTAGCTTTTTACGACTACTTTTCTAACTTTGATACTAAAATCTGTTTGTCTGAAACTTTCCAGCCAAAAGAAATGCAGTGCAATATTTGCCATATTTCAATATTTACAAAAGCTTCCATGTTCTTGGTGATTTCCCTTACCTGGTTAAGCATCAGTGCATGGAAAGCCAAACCGAATGCCAACATCAGGTACACAAACAGCATCACAATGCGGATCAACGTCCTCATGATCTCTCCAAACATCACGACATAGATACCGACACCCTCAAACCTGAAAAGGGAGATTTTTACAGCTTTAACAACACTGAAAAGATGTGATGACAAATAAATGCAAAGTGTAAAGAGAAATTCAACCTGCCTCTGCAGATAAAGAAGAAAACCAATCCAGGATTGTAAAACTGCCATTGCTCCAGCTTGCCAGTGCAAAGAACCTTCTGCGTTGAGCATTAAGGGAATGACGAACAAAAGAGAGGAGATGGCTGACAACCAGTCAATCTGGTTAGAACCGTCTCTGAAGTAACTCCAGCGCTTTGGGGGTAGGGATAGAGGAAAACAAGTGAGGATTTTTCTTGTAAACAACATGCAAAGGCAAGCTGTAAAGTTTAAATTTAAATGTTTAAACAGTCTGTGAAAGTCTGAATGTCTGAGCAATCATTCATCAAAAACTGAGGAAACTTTCTATGTGTGGAGTTAAACTGGGGCCATAAAATTTGTTCAAAACCATTAGTTTTAAATAAATAAAAGTAATTTCTTTCTGCATGGAGTTTGCATGTTCTCCCCGTGCATGCGTGGGTTCTCCGGCTTCCTCCCACAGTCCAAATACATGACTGTTAGGTCCATTGGTCTCCCTAAATTCTCCCTAGGTGTGAGTGTGTGTGTGCGTGGTTGTTTGTCTCTATGTGGCCCTGCAACAGACTGGCGAGCTGTCCAGGGTGTACCCCGCCTCTCGCCTAAAATGCAGCTGGAGATAGGCACCAGCAACACTCCCGACCCCATTAGGGACAAGGGTGTAAAGAAAATGGATGGATGTATAAAACTACAAAAAAAAGTGATGCATAAAACTACTCTTTTAGATTCAAGTCATTTTTAAGCTTGAGATGTTTTTGTTAGCTTCAAACTGCTGTCCCTTCAAAGTAGGAGGTTGGGGGCTTAGATGAAATGGGGTCTGGAATGATGACTGGCAGCTGTTTCACATGGAAAGTTTATTTACAGTTGTTGGGTGATTTCCAGAATATAAGAGACCATGATGATAAGAAATTGGATACAGAGCAGTTTTGGTCACACTGTGTGTCGCCTCCAGCCATGTGACAAGCAAAGCAGACACCCAGAGCATTTATGCTATGTTTACAATGTAAACACAATAAAGGGGCATCAATTTTAAACAAATGAAAAAAATGTTAATCTGAAACTAAAAACACCCAAAAACTGGTATTTGAAAAAATTATTTTCAGTTTTAAATCTTTTTTCTCTTCATTTTCAAAATACCTTTCTGGTTCAGATTCTGTTTTATTTCGGCTTCAAAATCATTTTTCAGTTGACATTTTTTTCAGTTTCAAAAATCTTTTTTTTAAGTCTTTGGTCCCAAATTAGCTCCATAGTAATAATATATGTATAAAAGCATAATTCTGCACCTGCTGTGTTATTTGCACCACTTCTTTTCCAATCGAATAGATGTTTGTGACCACGACCATCACCATGCAAAAGGACAAGAACAAACTTTGCTGGAAAAAGATTATAAAGAAACAGAATGAGGTCACCTTTGATAGTTTGATATGTTATCGTAATCTTTACATTAGATATTCAGGTTATTTGAAAATACCTCTGTGAATGAAATGGGAACCATAATAATGTCGAGGTCGCCTGTTGCAGTGGTGTTCACAGAGGGTCGAAGAGTCACTATCAGATTTGTTAAGGGCAACAGCCCTAATAGGTACAGAAACATGTTGAGCAGGTGAGCTTTGCTCCCATAGGCAAACCTGTATAGAGTAAATAAGTGATTTTGGATGGAATATGATTAAAGTCCTACTTTAATTCAAAAAGTGAAATCAAACTGTCATTAACTCTGTTGATACACACCATTTCATAGCCAGATACTTTTTGCAGACTGGGTGGTTGAGGAGCTCAATTCGGTTATACTCCACCATTGCCTGCAGAAATTGGTAAAACTATTATTTTAAATCAGATAAAAGGATTAATACAATTAATGTGGGCATGTATTGTTTTATTTTAACAAAATTAAAAGCTTTTTTGAAAAAAAATTAAAAAAACAAATAACTTAACTTGGTAATTGGTAACTCCGCTCTCCTGGTCTAAAACATACTGAGAGAGGAAAACTTACATTGACTGCAGCTAGAGGCTTTGGAGCGTAGCCATCCTTGAGCAGTTTTGTCACAATAGGAGCCTGGAGCCATCTGAAGTTATATTCAATCTACACCACAGATAGAATATTTTTTATTTTCTTTACAGTGATGATATGGTAGATTTATAGACAGTGCTTGTTATAGATTGATTACATGGTAGTCTGGGCTGTTATGATCATCGTCAGACTCCCTCACGCAGCGGTCAAGCAGATGCTGTGAAAATAACAGAGGCAAAAACTTTACATTTGAACCTAGAAATCAATCAAAGCAGATCACATACAAGTATCAGAAATTGTATATTCTGATATGAGCTATGATCTGGTTGTTATTTCTTTTTGTCATTATTGTTTTGTCAGTTGTTTAACCTTGCAGCTCTCAGGCAGAAACTCAATCATGTCGAGAATGGGGCAACGCTGAGTGGAGCCAGGTTGAAACAATCCAAGAGCCTCATCACATCTGAAACAGGAAAAGCCTTAATGGAGCTTTAATATTCCTATTTGGTAAGAATACGATTATGAATTAAGACCTAAAATTAACAAATAGTTTGACATTAAACCTTAAGTTTTACCTTTCGCTATCAATCACAGCCTTGACCACATCCTTTCTACCATTCTGCAGGGCCTCATGGAGGAATGAAGTGTCATTCTTATTCAAGACAATCTCAGCCCCTCTGATAAGCATCATTCTGACTGCAGCTACATGTCCCGATCTTGCAGCGATATGGAGTGCAGTGTTCTTGCATGGGATAACATAAGGGTCTTTAGATATTAACACAGGTTACTATGCCTTTTAACACTGGTGTTATTTTCAGACCATGATCTATCATTTGTAGATAATTAACATATAAGCAAATCCATCTAAAATGGACTCAATTTTGAGAAAGGAACTATATTAACAATAGTAATCCTAATCCTTACCCCATCCTCGTCGGTTTTATCCAGTAACTTGGGATTTGCAGAGAGCAAGATATCCATAGTCTGTGTGTATCCCTCTGAAGCAGCATGGTGCAGACAAGACCAGCCTTTATAATCACTGTAAAATATGACCACAGGTTTATATACCATAAATCAGCTTGTTAACAAAAGGATATGCCTTAAAATGTCAGTATTATTCAGCAATTTTGCACATTATGCTTTTGCTAAGGTTTTGCATGCTGTGTATAAATGAACTTAACATGTGTTTGGTTTCACCTGTGAAAGAGGGCCCCTTTGCGCAGTAACAGCTGTACCACCTTGGTATGCCCACCTTTTGAAGCCAAATGCAGGGGTGTTAGGCCCCGCTCATCACCTTCATTTAGCAGACGAGAGTCTGTGATGCTCTCCAGTAACCTGTGGCAGGTGTTCACACGCCCATACCTTGTCAAATAAAAATATAAAGAGAAATATTGAGCAGCCAAAACAATAGTATGCTCTAACATGTCAGTGGACTTCAAATTTGAGTTTGAAATTTGAACCCCATACAGCATGAGGCAGATTGGTACATATCAGGTTGTCTGATCTCTTTTTTTAAATCTAACTTTAACTGACTTGTTCCTGTTGCTGTTTACATTAATGTCCAAAAATTTCCGACTAAAGACTTGCTGCAATCTTAATGGGTTTGAGTTTTTATTCCAAATCTACGTTTCTGACCAACTTTCCAGTTAAACAAATATAAAGTTTGAAACTAAGACCTCCCTAACTCAAAATTACATTCAGGTTGTGACTCACAGACAGTTAGACAATTTCTATCTACAGTTTTCAAAGAGCCACAAAGACCTGATCAAAATGTTTACTGTCCATTCATTCAAAAAGAAAACTGAATGCATTAAAGCTGACTTTAAGCTCCATTTCCAGTGAGCATAGGTGCTAACTGCTGTGGTCACTGGGTGAAAGGCAAGATAAGTTATTTTGTAAGTTATTCTCAAACTCCTCAAATAAGTCTGTAGGCAAACTAATAAAGTGAAGTTAGATTCAATAATTTCTTAAAACTCTGAAAATTGACCTACTGTGTCATAATTGAATATCCTTCCGCTCCTCCAAATGTTTTTAAAATCGTTAAAGGACTTTGGGTCAGCATGATGAATGCAGCAGTGTTTAAAGGTGGGATTTCATCAAGATTTAAAGATTATATCATAACGTAGTTTTCTCTTGCCTGGAGTTTTAATTAAATAGGTGTGAGTGATTGAAAAATCAATATGAATAAATCCCTAATGTTCATTTTTTCACATGACTGCTTTTCTTTACATTTCTGGCAAACTGAATTCTGTTCTTGTGAAAGGACCTGCGGGGTTCAGAAGGATCATGGTATGATGGAGTAATAAATCTTTGAAAGAGGGTTATGAGGTAAGACATTTCTCACGGGATTAAATCATCTGTTGACATTTTGAGATTGAGCTGGAACATTTATTTATTATCTGTCTACCTTTTGTTTAATTAGAACTTGTAAAAGTAGCAGTGTTACAGTTTTAGATCAGTCGAAGCTCTCCAAGGAAGCTATCTTTGTGATTAATCTTTTATCATATTGTGACATTATTAACTAAAAAAGGAAAAAGTCACAGATGGATAAAACTTTAAAAATAAGTGAGATAAATCTTTTCCCTCCTTTTTTGATGCCTTTTGTCCTTTTTCTTTACTGAAGGGAGTAATTCTAAATTAAACTGATGCAGACATGTTACTAACAGCATGTGATGGACTGGATACATCACAAAGATCAGTCAAAGAACTGTAGATAGAAGGCTTGACTTAATGTTTATTTATCAAAAACTTAGGTCAACAGTATTCATTACCAAAGAACAAAGAAACTTTGTGATTAACTCTAATTCAATGAGTGTTTTACTTACTGTGCAGCAAAGTGAAGAGCAGACTTCTTGTCTTTAGACTTGCATGCAAGGCCAAGTTGCCCTGAGAGGCCCAGCATGTTCTTCACAGAATCATGGATACCAAGTCTGCAGGCATAGTGCAGTGGTGTGCAGCCCTCGTTATCCTCACAGCTCAGCAAGGCCTTTACACTGTTATGCTAAAGTCAGGCACAATATGGAAATGTTTAAACAGTAGTTCACAAACCTTGGTCCAAAGGAAACAAAAACAAACTTAATGCTATGATTGGTAAAAGTCGTCCTTTTAAGCTAATACCAAATTAAAATGTTAAGCTCTTTCATAGTTTGGGGCATAATCTAACTTTTTTAATGCCTTCTTTGACGACTTCTGCCAAGTACGTCGACTTGCCTTCTGCTAAAGCTCTGCCTCCTCCATTTAAAATATAAATGAAAAGAGGAAAGCCTTAAAAAAAGCACCTTCTTCCTCCCAACAATATAGTACAGGTCCACAGCAGTCCCTGCTGAGCAACCACAGACAGTCAGACACAGCTGAAAAGGTCCCTCTGTAAAATTTTTAAATGATTTCCCGAATTACCTCATAAATACTTATTGAAGCAGCTGTTTGGATATTCAGTCATTTAAAACTTTAGAAATTCTGAGATGAGTGAAACTACATTAGTGCTGCTGTTGGTGTTGGTTTGTGACAGTTTAAAGGTTTACTGGAGAAAGGATCATCCCACATGCCAGAGGCCACAGCTGTTTATGTGCAATTCTAGTGTTTGTGTGTCCAGTTAGCAGAGGTGTGTAGTTAATAGTTAATTACTCAGTTATATTTACTTGAGTAGCTTTAAGGTTAAATTGTATTTTTATGAGCAGTTTTACTTTACTGTACTTACTTAGGTTAAAAGTATCGCTACCTTTATTTGAGCAAAATTTCTGATTACCCTACCAACCAAGAGTACCTTGAGCAGTTCAGAGATCAAGTGGAAATATAATAAACAATAGATACTGAAGCTGGAACTCCTTGGTTTCTCTCGGGGTACACAGTCCAAAAACATGACTGTTAGGTTAATTGGCATCTCTCAATTGTCCCTAGGTGTGAGTGTGCGTGTGCATGGTTGTACGTCTTTGTGTGTCTATGTGTTGCCCTGCGACAGACTGGCGTCCTGTCCTGGGTGTACCCCG
>JAUZNJ010005997.1:0-18340 GCA_034780135.1 Jordanella pulchra | reverse complement strand
CTGTTTAATTGAGGATGTAGGCAATTTTACCAGAGGTGGCCAGCATCATGAAGAGATGATTTAGGCCAAAAAATCATCTTTGAAAAAAAATGACTTAGGCAATTATTTTAAGGTGACGAATACAATATTCCCGTTTGTAGAAAAAAAAAGGGTTTGAAAAAAATACAATGAACCTCCATATGAGATGTTTCATTTTTCTTCTCTTAAAAGGGACGAAACGGAAATAAAAGGATTGTGTATATAAAATACCAGGTTATAAACCATCTTATTTATAAAACAGAACAGAATCAGTCAATATTTCAGACCAATCGCTTCTATTTTATCTTGCCAATATGTTTTTTTTTTTCTCCCAGTCAGGCTTTGTGTCATCATATCACAGTTTTGTCAATATCTTTTTTAACATAACATCTGTGATGTTGTAGGCAGAAACAAGCTCTTCAGAATCAATAATATTTTCACTCAGTGCTTCTCGAAGCCTTGAAAAGGCTCGAAACTCTGACTTTTTTGGAGACGTATCACACATTCACCAAGACTGTTAAAAAGCCTCCATCATGCCAGTAAGATAAAAATAATCTTGATCAGATTGTTTGCCTAAGACCCAGAAAAAGATGGACTCTATTTAGATGTGTGCCAAGATATTTAAAAGTAAAGCTCTGATCTAAACCAGTATCTTTCTCTGCTAGTTTAGAACCGTAGTTATTGCAGTTCTAACTTCCCACTGATTAAATATCATTTAGTTTGTTTCGGAGACCTTAAGTGTCGGTATGAAGCTAAGTATCATGAAAAAATGTAAACAAGGTTTTAAAGAATCCAAGATTATTTTTCCTTTTCGAGATCAGCTGAGGGTGGCTGATGCCCATAGACTAAAAGTTGCTCTCATGCTTCTATTTTTCCTCTACCAAAACTTTCTCCCAGACTTAAGTCAAGTGTTCAAAATGAAAATTATTTGCAAAAACCTGGAGTTCACCTTTCAGGGAGGCATTGATAGACATTTTGATGTTCTGCTTGAGGCAGTTACATTTTCCCATAAGTTGCTTCATGTTCTGTTTATTTCTATTTGGCTTGTTTCTTTTGAGAATCACTAGAGAACGATCAGAATATACGAGATCCTAGAATCCTTCAATTCTTCGAGTTCCAGTTAGTGGGACGTTTTTCATTAGATTTTAGTTTTTGTTTGTTTTGCTGAACCTTTATATAACCAGGTTATATTATTAGGAACACATTTTTAAAACATTTGGCTCCCAGAAAACACAATTTACTCCTTCAAATAGATTCAGTCAGTTTTTAACAGAATAGATTGGTTTGAAATCTAATTATATATTTTATGAAAGATTAATATGATTTTAATACTTAATCAAAGCGTATTAGTTGCTAGATTTACTGAATTAAGAGCCTTTTTAGTTCATTTTTTTAAACAAACATATTAGCGTTGGTTTTACTGATGCTACCCTTGCATTATGTGTGAGCTTTAATGAGGCATTATCCATTCTTTCCACTGTAAAGACCCGGTGAAGACATTTCTATTCACGTTCATCATGTTCTAAATCCTCTTTTCTTCACGCTACAAAGAACAGAGATTTTCTGGTCTATATGATTAGTTCAATTTACTGCTTTGAGACCTTTCCACTTGGAGCTGATTGAAGGTTTGCAATTATTTCAACAGCTAATGGAAAATGGTGCCCTGCTCACAGGCTTCTTGGACTGTGCTGTAATTTGCTCCTTTAGGTTATGCAGAAAAAAATGTTCGAGACCAGGTTCTCTTAATTCGAGTCCATAGGATCCAATATCCAGCACCTTTTAGGTGTATCTGTTTTTCTTCTACGCACCAGAATTAAATCGCTGAGGTACCTCCTCAGTGGAGAGTCAGGTTCTCTTTTATTTAATCTGGTTGAAGCAGAGATAAACGTGCCATGCATCAGGGTAAAAATGGAGTAAAGTTTCTCGCCAGGATTTTGACGTGAACTGTCAGCCTTTACATGTCAGCGTTGTATTGCTTTCTGAGTGGACTTTTTGAACCCCCGTCACTCCTTTAAAATTGTCTTTGACTTTTCCTAGCTGCCAGCGAAGGCGGAGCAAACGTCTTCACCGTTTCCTACTTCAAATCCAGCGCCTACCTGGCTCAGTCCCCTCAGCTCTACAAGCAGATGTGCATCTGCGCTGACTTTGACAAGGTCTTCTGCGTCGGCCCAGGTAAAAGGAGGCCTCCTGCCTGACGCCTTATGAGTTTGCAAACTCCTCACGGGCATAATAGGAAAATGAGCAGCAGGGGTGTAATGAAAAATGTAGACCCTATTAACTGAGATGACATGTTAAAAATGGCTCCAAATGTGTTTAAGGTTGTTAAAGTTTAACAGACATCCCACCGGTCCTGTTAATGTGGTCAGAGCTTGTAGTTAGTCTGTTAGTGACACAAAGGGACTTGTAAAAGCCTTTATATACAGAGTTGTGAGAAGCTCCAGCTCTGTAGCTGAGCAAATACTGCCATCATCTGATTAGCTTAGCAAACACTTCCATGGTTTCATTCAACCTGGAGTGGATTTTATAGAAAGACGTTCTTATCTAAAACTCTGGTTGATTTATAGTTGGTGTGTTTTTCTGAGCCCAGATAAAAACATGTTTATTAAAGGAGAAAGCACCATTCAGTTTTTCCACACTACTTACTATGCTGTTTTTATCTGTTCCTCCATGACTATACCTGAGGAATCAAAGGGCTTTAGGTCATTACTGCTTTTCAGGCATCATTGTGCTCGTCGCTGTTGCCATAGTTACAGTGGTGCCAATTCAGCAGTGATTTAATAAAAGAGCTGAGATCAACAACGTATTTCTTCTGTGGCCACACAGGGATTTAAATCTTTTCACTTTTTGTCATTTGACAACCACATATTTCAATATTTTCTATAGAGATATAACGTGGTAAAGTGAAATCAGCGTTGAGACACTGCTAACTCGCATACCCCTGAACCAAATTCAATGAAGTTGCCTAAATAGTATTTTATCCACAGCTTTGATGCTTTGTGAAGGAACCAGAAACATTTCAGAAACAATTAGCAAAGAAACTGGATTATAAGAAGAGAAGAGCACAGCAGACATCTCAGCTAAGTTGGACTGAGTTCATGAGCTTTGAACATCTCACAGTCTAATAAGCTCATCATCACCATAGAGGGTTTATCACAGAAGTCAGTGGTAACACTGGAGGAGCTGCAGCTCAGCTGAGAACATGTCTTATCAGGTATCTATGGAAGAGTCACAAGAAGCAACATGTTGAATGGAAGCTGAAGCAAGACAAGGCATGTTCAGACCAGTGAGAAATCAGAGCCAGACTGAATCAGTGGCTAAACGTGATCAGCAGAGATGCTGCAGTCTGAGGTACTGGTTTGAAAATTTGATGAGAATATCAGTTTATTGATGTGCAAAGCTGGTGGAGACTCAGAGTGTTGCAAGGGGTGAATTTAAAAAAAGTTCAAACTCAGCGGAGCTACACGACAAACTTTAAATTATTTGTTAAAAAAAAAAAGGAAAAAACTATTACCGACAAGCTCTTTGATCACTCTTCAAATAAAAGTAGAATAAAATAAAAATATTTCAGTTAAGCACAAAGAAACATTTACTTAATTCTTATTTCATTATCGTTTTATGGTTTTCTGAACTACAGAAAATATCATTTTAAACAGAATTTGTTGAAACCTTTTATTCCTCTTTTTCAGTTTGTGTTGACCCTGATGTTAAACCTCCAATGTTCAGTTTTCAGGGCTGAGGACTCCAACACTCACCGTCATCTGACTGAGTTTGTGGGTCTGGATATAGAGATGGCCTTCAACTATCATTACCATGAAGTGATTGACTCCATCACTGACACCATGGTGCAGATATTCAAGGGCCTGAGAGACAAGTAAGATTCAAGAACAAATGAATGAGCAAAGTTGCAGTTAGATTTGGATTGACTGTATTAAACGGGTTAATATTTATGATATAAACAAAAATAGAAGGCTAAGAAATCTGAACCCAACAGAAAACTCGGTTCATAAATTTTACATCTGTTTTAATGAAATATTTCAGAATCTGTTTCTACAAAGGGCCCATTCAGGTTCTGCTATCATTACTTTCTAAATCAGGACAGCCTGAGAAGGTGTTTTTTTTTTCTTTTGCTTTTATCAAACAGCTAAAAAAAAACATCAGCAGATATTTGAATAATTAAATATAATCTCCTTTTTTGACATTGAACAAAACTGGCCACCATTTTCCACTGCCTGCTTTGCTCCACTGCAGCGCGAGCATGTCCAGGTGGAAGAATAAAAACCCCGGATAGAAGCAGAATACCTCCACCCATGGATTATTACATATCTACTACTGCTATCTCTTTATTTTCAACAACAGGTGATTAGACCGAGTGCAGAGAAGCTGTATTTGTTGCTTTTTATTTGGTGCATTTAATGTTCAATCATTATGTTTTGATTATCTACAGCAATAAATGCAACCAAATTCACACATTACATCAACATTGTTGCTAATGTAAACTTAATATACTCATAATTGTCTTATTAGAACAGCTTTTTTAAGCAAATATAACATCTTGAGTTACCGGTTTTGAAAATCTTCCCCATGTCCTGTTGGAGTGATGTGATTTCTGTATATTTATTGCATCAGGCAAAAATTAGATTGAATCGGAATCTGCCAGTGTGCCGTCCTCTGACAGCCATGGTCATGGAGGTTGTAGCTTTGTGCAATGGAGCCAAACGCAGTGAAACTGGAGAAAATGATTCCCGTTTTTAGATCATTGAAGATAACCAAATTTATTTCTGTTTACTAATTATCAAACTAATGGGAAGATTGTTTTTACTTTGCCACAAATTGAGAAGCTTACATACACAGCATAAAACATTACCTAAGAGCTTTTAAACTAACTGAAGCCCAGAGGATGAGGCCACAGCTTTGTCAACGTCTGATCAGTTAATAATTTGAGTTGATTGGAGACAAATCTGTGATTTATTTAAGCACATTTTTAACACACTGCTTCTTTATATCATATATCATTATATATATATATATATGAAATATGGGGACCTCCACAAGTCTGGTTCTTCCTCGTGTAAAATTCCCATTAAATGACCTCAGTCATCTGTTAGGAAAATCAAGTGGAAGTATAAACACCATGAAAATGTCCAACAATCACACTGTTTTGTTCCTCAGAGGAAAAGAAACTGGCTTCTTTTAAAAAAGATGTTAAATTTTATAAGAGTATTATTACACACGGTGAATAAAGGCATATCTTGCCACAGGGAAAACGGTCACTCCACGGTGAACACACCTTTGCTCCAAAAGCTAAATTATATTTTCCTAATACCCACAAGGTGAGAGATGTTAGATTTAGGAGACGTGTCCCGTGGTGTGATGTAAAAGAGACTGTTTGGCCGTAATGGGCATCCTTACATTTGGAGGAAAATAGGGAAACTTGGGAGCTCGAGAAAACTATTCCAAGTGTGAGAGAAGCAGCATCTTATGTGGGTGTTTTGCTCTAGGAGGGATTGCTAAACTCCATAACATAAACGGCATCAGAACCTGGGCTATATATACTGACCCCCCCAACTGTCCCTGTATGAGAAGTTGGAACCTCTTTGTTTTTATTGGCTGCTTGTTTAGCTTGATTTGATTCTCAAAGAGGTTGCAATTGGTAATTTATGATGAAATACGAACAAATAAAACCCCCTTTTTCATCACCTATTTCCATAAATGAATTAAACATGGAATAATCTTGTTTCACATAAATGTCTCATATATGATAAACAATCAAGTCAATGTTTATTTCCTTTTTTAGGCTAAAAGAAAACTTCGTACAGAACCTTAACTTTTCATCTTCTGGGATTCGCTTGTTTGTTTGATCCTTATGATATGGCTTTACTGCCTCCTAGTGTTGTTACTGAGCACAGCAAGAAGCAGATCCCACTGACAGCAAAGATGTTTTCACACAAATAAAACCCTGAAGCATTTCTGTCAGCGTGGGTGTAAAAATTAAAAATGAAGAACATAATAAACAATAAACTCTTGCTTTGTGAATTTAAAAGTTAAGGGAAGTTCAGCTCTTTATGAGGATCATAACAGGGTCATGTATCTACCGATCCGGTTTAAGTTGCCCTTTTTGGTTTGTTTTTCCGTTTGACTGTTGTTCCTCTTTCTCACAACAGTTTGACACTTTTGTTCTCATGACTTTCCAGACCGTTTCCTTTGACGTTTACATTTATTTTAAGCACATGTTTAGACTCTAGAGCAAATTTAAGTTGTCATGATATTTTCTTAAGGCCTATTATAAAATGATTGGAAATAAAACTCGACTAAATATCTGATTTAAATGTTTTCTGTTTCCTTAAAAAGGGTGTTTTTTTTTAACTTTACCGTCCCTTGTGGTACCCTCTGAGTTTTTCAGATTGTCACATTATAGCTGCATACTTCAAAGTATTTTTATTGGAACTTTCTGAAATAAACCAACTGAAAGTAGAGATTATATGTAAAGTAAAAGGAAAGTTTTATGTTGTAATTTATTTGTACTTGTTTCTTTAACTCTGGTTCAGAGACTAAGAAGTAATTTTCCTTTTGCGCCTTTGCTCAAATTCAACGTCTAGAGCTTTATTTTTCTATTAAACAAGGGAATAAATTGGCATCGACAAAATAAAAATAAATGGTTGGTCGTTGTTTTGTCCTTCTTAAAATCCTCTAAACATATTTGTTTTTTTTTGTTTGTTTGTTTTGTTTATTTCAGCTTCCAGACTGAGATTCAGACAGTGAACAAGCAGTTCCCAAGCGAGCCCTTTAAATTCTTGGAGCCCACTCTTAGGCTGGAGTACACTGAGGCTTTGGCCATGCTTCGTGAGGCCGGGGTGGAGATGGGAGACGAAGACGATCTCAGGTCCGGTTACTTCACACATCCTCGGCCCAGAACGCCAGGTTTTGTCATATGTTTTAATTTGGTGAAAAATGCAGAAGTCGTTACTAGAATCGCTTAACATTGCAGAAATGAAACATGGACTTAAGATTAAATGTTTGTGATCAGAGGGCTTCCCCCTGAACTTGCCTGCTGTAGCCGAGTAGGAAATGAAAGAATGTGAAGTTTTGGCTCAGGGCAAACGAGACATATATTTAAAGTCTGTTTGTTGTTTTTCTGCAGCACTCCTAATGAAAAGCTGCTCGGTCGGCTTGTCAAGGAAAAGGTTTGTGCAATTTAATCTTGGTAAATCAGTCTGCAAGCATGAAATGAATCAGCCACTGATCACTGGATTCAAATCAAAGTGAAAAACATGAACTTCAGTCTAGTAACAAAAATATATCCGTTAATGTTCATGTACATCTTTTTTACAGTATGATACTGACTTTTATGTGCTGGATAAGTACCCACTGGCTGTTCGACCGTTTTACACCATGCCTGACCCAAACAACCCAGTAAGTTTCACATCTACACATAAAATGTATAGAAAACAAAACTCTACCAGCTAAACAGCAACAAGAAACTATAACAGATATGCACCCTTAGAGTTTCAAATATTACATTCCTGGAAGAAAATTGGCTTCACTCAAAATAAATAAATATTGAACTTGTTGCATTCAGTGCTAAAACTAATTTACAGAAACTTTAACTGCAGAAATGTATTGTCACCTTAATTTTTCAGATTTTCACATTACAGCTACATATTTTAATGTTTTTTTTATGAGTTTAACAGACTAAAAAGATAATTATGAATTAGAATTTTAATTTTAGAAGAAAGTCAAAGCAGCATCTCGTTTGTATTAGTACTAACATGCAAAGCTGGCTTTTTGTAAATGTATGGTTAACAGGAATATAGTTTAAACAAACCCACAAGAAGTCCAGTTTGTTTGCTAGCTAGAAGGCGGAATAATGCAGAGATATTGGCAGATGATGTTTCTAGTCAGATGGGAGCAAAATACTATATGTGACAAAAAAAAAAAAAAATAGCAATACAAACTGCTCTGAATCCACCATCAGATGGGGAGGATTTCCTTTAGCAGGGACAAGAAAGCTGATTAAAGGTGATGGGAAGATCGATGGAGATAAATACAGTGCAGCCCAGGAAGGAAACCTGTTAGAGGCTGCAGAAGACTTTAGAGGGTCCCAGTAGGACAGCAGAACTCATCATCCAGCCAGAAGCTGCAATAGAGTTATTTGGATCAAATCATAATTAATCATTGGAATGACATAGTCAAAGTTCACACCTAAATCCAATTGAGCATCTTTTTTTTCCAGGACTTGAAATTTGTTTATCCACTTTCCTCTTCATCCAATCTAACTTCAGACTCAGAGTTCAGAGTTTATTTTCTCTTAGAAAAGTATACAAATATTTCCCTCCTTTGCCAGAGATTTTTCAGCTGTGGTCATTTTACAAGGCATTGACTCAGAGGGCTGAGTAGAAATTTACACTTTTCAGTTTCCTTTTTTATTAAAAAAAAGTCTTTTATCCAGCTTTCCTTATTTTTCACTTACATTTTACTTTACAATTATGCAGTACTGTAAGTTCATTTGTTCTATAAAAGCCTAATAAAATATGTGAAAGCCTGTATTAAGAAAATGTGATATGGATCAGGAGGTAGAAATACTTTTGCAAGATTATACTAATTTAAAAAAATATTTTATCTAATGACATGATCTTATGTGCTTAATGTAAGACTTTAGAAACATTTAACATGGACTCCATTGATGAGCAGATGTTATCGGATTCTTTTGTTGTTTTTTTTCTCCAAACAGAAATACTCCAACTCTTATGACATGTTTATGAGAGGAGAGGAGATCCTGTCTGGAGCTCAGAGAATCCACGATGCTCAGCTGCTGACTGAAAGGGCTTTGCATCACCAGATAGGTAAGAAGTTGAGCAGTAGTTCTGAAAAACCAAATGAAAATGAAAGAGACTGTCTCCCTCTACAGTTCAATGGCAGGTATTACAATAGAAGAACTAACGGATTTTTGGAGGACAATAAATATTTTATAGGTTTTTTTTTTAAACTAATCTCTGCTGCCTGTTTGGATGCAGATCTGGAGAAGATAAAGTCATACATCGACTCATTCCGTTATGGAGCCCCCCCACATGGTGGAGGAGGCATCGGTAAGCCACACATCCTCCTTTCCACTGTAAAATAATAAACCTCGGTTTGCATGTTTTGAGATACCGACCGATCGTCCCTCACAGGTCTGGAGAGAGTCTGCATGCTCTATCTGGGTCTCCACAATGTCCGTCAGACCTCCATGTTCCCCCGTGACCCCAAGCGTCTTACACCCTGAGAACGGCGCTTTGTGGAACAACCCCGTCATGACCGGTCTACGCCAGAGGTGTTGGTGACAGAGACTACGACTAACCCACGGTCCAAAAAGAGAGAAATGAATAGGATGTATCCACCCCCTGTTTCTAACAGGCCAATAGAAGTTTATCACAAAGAATGAAGCAGTTGTAATAGAAGGTACTTTATTGATTTGTGTGCATAGTTTTCTAACAAGTAAACACAGGTGCATCGTAGGAGGAAGGAAACACTCCCAGAGGAGGCTGCACGCGTTTAATTCATCTTCTAACCAATAAGTGTTTTTCTAGGGGTTAATTATGGAGAGATAAAAAAACTTTAACACAGATCAGAGTCCTTTGCATTACTAGCAGACATTCAGAATAATGGTTTTGGTTTTCAACTTTTGCCTGTAACTACATGTATTTTGTAAGTAATTCATGAGAAATAAAAACCGCTAATTAAAAAAAACAAACTGTCATTTGTTGGAAGTTTGAAAAAAAAAAATAGTTGACAATATAATGTTTTAAAGGATAAGAAGTTAGCTTATATTCAGATGGGATTAAAAAGCCTCCATCTACAGATGCTCCGAGGAGAGCATCAAAGTGCTTCAGTGTTACCGACTTGAATAAAACTACACTAAGCTTCACAAATTTGTGAAAAGTTTTCACCCAAAAAGTTTTTTTTTTATTTGTACACATTGGTAATTGTGACACCTTTGCCAAAAACCCTCTCTGTACATCAAGACTTTACTGATAAGATGTTTCCGGATGATTGCTTTACTCAGTTGCTGCTCCGCTGATCTGCAGGATGAACAGGAAGATGTGAACGATATCAACGTAGAGAGAAAGCGCTCCGTAGATGTACTCCTCTGGGCTGATGGCCAACTCTCGATTCCCAATAAGAAGCTGAGTGTTGTACACTAAAAACTGAGAAATGAGAAGGAAACAAGTTTTACATAAAACATCAGAAATTCATCAACTTTAATCAAGAGGTTTTTATTCAGGCAAATATCTTTGCTTTCAGGGTTTTGCAAATAAGGATAATAAAGTAATTATATAATAAAGATTGTTTAGTCCATCGAATAATTGGAAATATGTGACAAAACTGCAGCCTGGCTGTTCACCTAAAGAAGCTGCAGAAATCCGAAGCAAGATCTCTGTCAGCAGGACTTTTATCGTCCGGCAAATCGGTTCTCCTCAATCTGAACACAATAACTTCAAGAGAGACGGCAGCTGGATTAAATACATAGGCAGTTCTAGATGGGGGCCCAACAGGGGCCAGTGCAGAACTGGTCCTGGCCCCTGTTCTGATATGATAAACTTAATATATTTAAATTCAAGTCATTTTTTCTTAAGATGTTATCTTGATTTAAGCAAGACAATTTGCAGATGGAAAAAGATAATTTGTTAAAAAATATATATTTCAAGTTCATGGTGTCTGATTATTTTTGCTTTAAGGGTCAAAATCCTTACCCTGCAAGCAAGATTTGTGAATTTACAAACTTCCAAAAATACATCTTGTCAGAAGCCAGCAGATGCGTTTGGCCTCAATGCAGACATGGTTCGGACCAATGACATGCAGTGAAGTGTATGACGCTGACGCCTCAACTAGAGGCGGACGGCTGAAGCAAAACAAATATGGCTGTGCTGGTTTTTGCTGGAATACCCTTTATTTTGAAAAACAATCCAAAGGATGCAATTTTGATCTTTGTGGATGGAAAGGTTCCTCTCGACCGGATTTGGTAAGAGTTTGATTATGATGATATGAGCTGTCAAACGCATTTGTCCCTTAAACCGTTTTAATGTTTCATCTTTACAATTTACTTGAACAATTATTTAGAAAGAACAAGTTTTTAGCTCAGTTAACTAAAAATGTGATCTTGCTCTGTTCTTTTTTGTGTGTGAATTATTCTTTTGCTCTTGGCCCCCATGAAAAAACCCTGGCCCCATGTTGGCCCCCCTGGTACAGTTTGGTTAAATACATTGCAGCCCAGAGGACAACCTGTTGGAGGTAGCAAAGGAAATGACCCTGGGGCAGAGATTCACCCTCCAGCATGACAACAATCCTGAACACACACAGTTGCAGTGGAACGGTCCTTTGATGCCGTCCAGAACAAAATAATTCACTGGACTCGGGGATGATTACAAATAAACCTCAAAATTTCAGGTTATTTGTGAGAAAATTTATCTGCTTTCCCTGTCCCACAGAATCCCAATGAAATACATGGATGTGTACGTTTCATAAGGCTTTTTATTCTCGGGCTTTTAACTACTTTTCAAAACCAAATAATTTTTATAAAAATTATAACACTTGATCTGGAAATTTAAATTAGTAGGAAGTATAACAATGGACACAATTATGTTTTAAATCCTATAAAACTTTCTAAAAATACACCTTTTAAACTAATATAAGACATCTTAGACAAGCATCTAACATTCTAGAAAAGTCAAATCTCAATGGGGTGTTTACATTTTCTCTATGCTATCTGTATCAGTTTAACATGAGGTTCTCTCCTTAAAAACATGACAGCGTTCACTCACCAGAGTGTAAACGACAGCTCCGATTGCAGCGTACAGCATGTGCAGCCAGGGGACCTGTGGAGTGATACAAGAAGGGCCTCTGAATGTAAAAATTGGTCACACATCACACACCGTCTGAGCTGCAGCTGAAGCTCACACTGAGAGGCAAGAATATATTAAAGCACTTGACCAAATAGTCCTTACGTATTGGAAGGAGAGCACGATGGCTGTAACAATCCCAATGATCATGAGCAAAACAGCAGCGATGCAGAGAAACCCGCCGCAGGAGGTGAAGTCTACCTGTGATTAGAAGCAAGTCATTAACAGGATGAAAGGAAGGCTTAACAAGTTTCAAACCACACATAAAGGAACAGGAAAATATGCTCTGTTTTTTTCCGTCTTCTTTTAAAGTGGGTGATTTTTAAAAAAAAAAAAAAAAAAAACTTGGCTGGTTGTGGCATGTACTAACCAAAACATGTAACGTATCTATCTGGAGTTGCATCAGACAGGATTCACATCTAATCCCAAAATGTTATGAATATTTAAAGGAGCTCAGAGCTCCGTTGTAATGTGAGACAAAGGAGTTCTTTTACACTGACAACAAAGGCATCCTCTGAAAACCCACAGGCTGCTGAACCGCAGCAGAAAACCGTCTTCAGCTACCTTCGTCTGGAAGCAGAAGACTGTCACTGCGATGCATACTATAGCCGTTATTCCCATGGCGATAATCACCGCTTTGGTCTCATAAAAGCTGAAAAACATGAACATTGTGTTTAAAACTGAATAACTGTAGGCTTGTTGAGGTATATTATTCTTTGAACCTCTGTACATTTGGGCATGCCTCAACCACAGGTTTCAACATATCCGTTTATGATTTTATGTAAAAGGATGCATTGTTTTCTAGTTTTACAAATAAAAATCCCATTTACTGTGAAACCCATCGCACAAAGGAGTTGTTCAATTGGTCCCCCTGCCAAGCTAACAATTCAGACAAGGAGAGCATTATAACTCTGGGGGTGCTGTAGTTAAGGTACAACTCTTTTATTGCACAATTCGGTCTTTAAAGAAAGTCATAAGATCTTCAGCTTGCAGTTTTTAACCTTCATGTAAAACTCTGTGGGCCAAAGCTACACATAATCCTGAACAAACATCTCTTTGAAGCATTGGAGTGGCAGAATAATAGTTCTTTTTTGACAGAGAGAGACTGTCAGAGATCAATTAGAAATGATTGGAACAACAAAGAAAAAAAAAGCCTAATATCAATTAACAATGCAATGGTTCAAAACATGTTAGAACAAAGTGTGTTCATGGGCCAGTCTAAAAAAGGTATATTCAACTGAGAATAAGTGAAAAGAGATAAAAACTATCACTTACAGATTTTCTCCAAAAAAAAAAAATCTTTGGGCAAAACTTCTGGTCTTTTTAAAAAGAAAATGCACAAGCTAGGATAACAAACCCCCCAAAACACTATAAACAAAGCACTAAGAAAAACAGCTGGATGACCCACTTCCACAGTAGTAAAGGGCATTTGTAAATATTTTTAAATCCATGCATAAATTTATCCTGTGGTTCATTTATACAGCGCTTAATGTGGGCTTCAACAACAAATCTTCATAAAGTACAACGAGGTCTGTGGCTTTAACACGACGACCTGTAAGGAAACCGTGCATGCATTTAAGTGTTGCAGTCCTTTGTTGAGAAAGGAGTTGAAAACAAACCTTGAAACTGATCCAGCCATAAATGATAAGGCAACTGTCTGCAAGACAAAACAAGACAATGTTTTATTTATTTATTTTTTTGATGAACAACCTGTTTTACGCTTTCATCTCTACGGCTGCCAATCTTTGGCTCAAGCACAAACTCCTCACCCATGTTTTGGATTCCTTACAGATACTTACAAATATTCCCAGAAGCACCAGATTCAATGGGAAACGCCTCCTACACCGAAATGAAACAAACTAATTTTAAATCTATTACATATAACAGCATACAATCATTTTTTTATTAAAACCTTATCTGGAAAGCATTGCTCTACCTTGGCTCTTTGCAGCAGATGAGAATACAATACACCAGAAAGAACACAACACTATAGGGAGATAAATTATATATGTGGTTTTGCACAAATTGACTGATTATCAGTTTTTATATGAAGTAGTTTTTTTTTTAATCATTTAACTGTCTAAAGTTGGGTTTGTTTATTGAAAGTAACTCACAAAGAAGCCCAGTAGATGGCTGGGAATTCGGTGACAAACTCCTTCACTGGATCACTGTGAAAAAGACAGTATGGTCACCAGATACTCAATGCTTTCTTTTAATTAGCTACACTAAGCAGCTAGATGTGGTAATCTATTGGTATAAACAGGGAAACTTACACAAATGTAAATACAGCAACAACTGCAAAGGTGACTGCAAGCTGCACTGTCAAAATCAAGTAAACCTGCCCACAAAAACTTGGGTTAGATTAAATGAGTTTTACCAGAACCCTGAACAACAGGAATACAATGTTTGTCTCGGAATGAGGAAGAGGAGCAAAGCAAATCCTTACTTTTCTGATAAAGGCATGTCGAATGGAGGTGCTCTCCCACTGGTTGCTGAAAAAGTCATCCATTTCTCCTGCAGAATTGAGAAAAAAAAAGGCAATTTAAAATTCAGAAGTTAATCTCATTTTAATAGAAGTGAGTGATGAAAGTCTTTGTAAGCTCTGGGGAACCTGGGCTGGACGCAGGCAGTCCTGCTGACAGAGTGGGAATGGGTGCGACAGACGGAGAGAAGCCGGGGCCTGGACACATGCCGGCCTGTGGGTAGACGCCCCCCTGGCTCCAGTAGCTAGGCAGTCCGAGGCAAGCGGCGGGACTGGGGCTGTAAGATGGAGGAGGGGTAAGAGGGGCGCCATGTTGTGTCTGGAAGGGATAATTAAAACTCTTAGGATACTGCAGGGCATCCTCATAGGATGGAGGAGAATCGGTTTTTGAAGGCATTTCTATGGACCACCTTAAAGACAAGAAAAACAGACGGATCAGAGTTAAACCTGATGTCTTTCACTAATGACCTTATAACTCATCCTGAAATGATGACATTCAAAGTTTAAAGGTCACTGTCCACAGTTTTGTTCTGAAATTTGAAATTGATATACAGATTTATTTAAACATTGTTGAAAATTTTCAAACAAACAAGGACAACAACAATTTTTACATGTTAAAAGAAGAAATATTGACAGAAGAAAAATGATAAGAAAGTTATTAGACGAGTCAAAACAACATTATCAGCATCATCAGTCATAGATGATGTGATAAATCACAAAATGAAAATTTCATATCAGGTTTCTACTTATTGAGGGAAAGAAACTCTGCAAATCAATCTGGTCCAATTTGAAAAAAAAAATAATGATCTAAAAGCTGGTTTTGCTGCTCTGCAGTAACAACTGATATCAAGTGTTTGTGATAACAAGCACAGAGTCCTTTTTTGTGGTAAAGGAATTTTCTGACCCCTGGAGACTTTCTGTAATTCACACTATTGTTAGTATGCCAAAATATTTAAGTCTAGGCTTTGTTTAGGCCACCGGTTTCTTTTACTCAATTTGAGGATGGTGGTATGGTATGGTATGATGTTAGGGTGGCCATACGTCTGGTTTTAAGACGGACAGTCCGGTTTTTAAAATGTCTGTCCGTCATCCGCCGTTGCTTTGAGACGGACGCCCGCTTGTAAAAAGTATACATATTTAAGAGCAAATTATAAAACTATACACTTAAGTAAAACAAATAATTTCATCATAATCCACTTCGGCAGATCCCATCAATCAGTCCGTTTTCTGACATGCATTATGCATATCCCTCATGGGATCGCGAGGTTGTGGCAGATTATTGGATGAAATTGTTAAATAAATGAGATATTTTATTGGTCAACGGTACTGAACGGTAATCAAATCAGCAATGTGGACGTGCTGACGTCAGCTCAGCAGCTGGTAGTCCAACATAACCGAGCGCACCTGCAGACCGCAAAAATTCCTAAACGTTGTTTTTGTTCTTATTCTGGTTTTGCTGGTTTTTGAAAAGTGTCCTTCGTTTTGGGGTTATGAAAATGGCCATACCTTTCAATTTTTTTTTTTTTTATCTGACAACAGAATATTTTCCCCAAAGGTTTGATGATCTCAGGAAATGTGAGACATGTGTTTCTGGTCTTTTTTGTTCAACACTGCTTTTCCCCATGCAACCCCCCTTCCATTACATTTCTTGACTCATTTTTATTCTTTTAATCACAACAACTCAAGTTGTTTTTTTCTTGATACTAAAATCCCTTTGATTATCTAAAACAATCTTAAACATGTCAGATATCATTAAAATGGAAGTAAAAGATCAAAATACATCTGCATATGTATAACATTGAGGGAACTGTTTGTATGTGTGACTGTGAGAAAGACGTTTGTGCTTGTTCTCCCTTTATCCATGTATTGTGTGATGACTTGATTTTAAACTGTTTTTACATTGTAAAGCACTTTGAATTGCTGCATGCAGGAAAAGCACTTTATAAATAAAGTTTGATTTGATCTGAACATCTGATTCTATACGGTTATTGTTGTGCGACACCCGTTCTTCATAAACAACTTGCATTTGTCAAAGTGTTATTGTTCCTGTATTTATTCATGTTAACTGTATGTTTGCTTTTCTATGAGTAACACCTCATCACCAAAACAAATTGTATGTATAAACAAATTGGCAGTAAAGTATTTCTGAAAGCTGTTACACAATGAACACATAAATGAACAAACAAATGAATAAATACAGGAAAAATATAGAAATAAAAATTAATGATTGAAGCTAAGCTATAGGCTTGTTTTGAAAAAAGAAATAGTCAGCTGCCTGAATAAATTCAGGTAGTAACCAAGAGAAGGGCAGTAATAAGAAACTGATGCCTCCTCTCAAATGTTATTTCTCTCCGTAGGCATTAACAAAAAACGTTTTCTTGATAACCTGAGGGGTCTAGGGATGCAGGATGACTGAAAATCCAATAAGCAAATTGGTGCAAGAACATTATTGATTAAAAAAAATATATATAAACACTTTAAAACTGATTTCAAAAGGCACATAGTGGCAATAAAAAGACTTTGAAAAACTATGAGCTTATTTTCCGGACATGTTGTAGCTAAATTTTAAAGTAACAGTACAGAAGGTTTTTAGGAGAGCCAGGAATACAAAGGAACATTTCTTAAATTACATAGAGACTAGTATAACCATATTGTTCAAACTAAGGATTGTTTTCATAAATTACTTTTAAAGTCTGGTATTCTTGTAAAAGAGAGCAGATGTGAGAACAAGATTCAAATTTCAACTGTCCAAGTTTAGTCTAAATTAGTTCATTAAATGTAGCCAATTAAAAATATGAACCTACCTTTTTTGGCCCAAGCCTGTGATGGGAGCACAGAGCCCCCCCGTCTTCTCTGTTCACAGGTATGGCTCTGATCACAGGGACAAGTCCTCTGTGTAACTAGATATGTTCACTGAAACTAACCCTGCTGTTCTGAGAAAGCATGCCAACTGGTACATACATTGGATCCTCACTGTTAACTATAACAAAGTGCAAGTAAAATGTGAAAAAAAAAAAAAAAAATAGAAAAAGTTGCATTTCCTGTGAAAATGCTGTGTGAATGCAGTACGCTAAACTGTAAGCTGTAGGCTGAAAATGGCAGAAACAAGAAATTGAAAGCAGAATCTGCTAAATAGTATGAAATAGAAGAAAACAAAAAAGCTTAATTTCTTTCAGGAAAAATAGCAGAAGCAAGCTAAAGCCAAAAGGAGAAACATTCCGGACATGTGATGAAGTAGAGAACAGAAAAGCTTAATGACAGTCCAGAAAGAGCAGAATCAAGCCAAAGTTGTCAATAGTCTGAAATGTACCTTTTAGCCAGAAGCTGAAAAGTCAATTCAACAGGAAAACACTTGTTGCAAAATTATAAATTAGCTGAGAAACAATGTGAAATTGCTTTCCGGAGAAAGTGCTGATCATAAAGAGAGTCAGGTGAAAACAGCCAGACAGACAGGTAGAGATGAACACATAAGGTTGAAAAAAAAAGGAGTAATTAAGGATAGGAACTAAATGTAAAAAAAATATGATATTCATTAAGGAGTAAAGGGTGAAACTGTGTGTGGAAATGCGAAGAATTGGCACAACTGTCGAAAATAAATACAAAAGTGTTACTTGAAGTTCGACTTAAGAAATGTGCCAATTTAAAGCTAACAACATTACATGCAAGTCAGAGCATGAGAAGCAGAGGAAGGAAACGGGATTGGATGCTATCCTAACTTTGGGGGCTAATGCAACACATACGATCTATGATTGTACGTTGACTGACCAAGATTTCTACTCCAAGATTTTTCCTAAGTAGTAGCAGGCCACAAGAATTATGGCCTTGGAAAACAAGACTGGCTCTAGATTAGCTGCTAGCAGAGAGAGGGAGCTATTAAGAATATATTTACTTTTAATAGTGTTCGTCAACATCCATGTTAAAAATAAAAGAGTTGCTAAAAGAAAACACACACACATACACATATATA
>JAUZNJ010005986.1:0-18342 GCA_034780135.1 Jordanella pulchra | reverse complement strand
ACTTGGAAAAAAGCATTCAAAAGAGTTTCTAGTCAGATGTTAGCCTATAACAAATGTTATACATGCCATTCTTTCACCATTCTCCACTTTGTTTTACTATCTCATCTAGTTACCTATTAATAATTATTTGACAACCTAATCTTCACTAATTGTGAATACATTCTGAGTTATTATTTCTTCATGTTTCTACAAGAAGAGAAGATAAGTAGACGTCTATGTTCATTATGCAGCTGTTTTAAGTATTACAGATTTTCAGAAAGAGATGATTAAATGCTTTCTTAATTCCTTAAAGAAAACTATAATGCCCCTTTACTAAAGCACCAGTTAGAACTCTGTAAATGATGGGGACTCAAGACAGCTGGTGTGTACAACCTCTTGCAGTATTCACAATGTGCACAGACAGAGGAGAGGCTCATATGACCATTCAAAAATTTGCTTGAGGTACAGCAGTGGTGAAATGGGAGCGTTTGCTCAATTTTCATCCTTAATACAGCCATTCAGGATTGGTCCAACCCAGAGATGTCCATTGCATGTCATCCCTGCTTCTCTCTTCACTGTTTTCCTGTATCAAAACATGTAAAATAAAGCTCAGTAGTGCAGAAATAAATGAAATCTGTAGTTTGGGAATGTTGTAGTCTTAAGTCAACTAACTGATGGTAGAGAAAGAAAAGGGGAGCAAATAAAAGATTTATTTTGCTGTTTTTGCATCACTGAAATATATACATTGTTCTAAACCTAATACCTCTGAAAACACTGAAATGTATTCATTGTTTGGAGGAATACAAAAATGGTTATTAGTTTGCTATTTACAATCCACCTCTTAGGCCTTTTTTGCTGTTTTTCATTTTGCTTTTAAATAGAACAAATCCTGAGGCAGAGTTTAGATGAAGGAAAATTAGATGAGCTGTCAGAAAAAGCTGAACATGTGTGATATTTTTTTCTGATATTGACGATTAGTAAAGATTTTTTCCCCCACATTGTTACTGTCCAGTTAACTTTTTTCTTTTGTAATATAATTTTTTTTAACAAGCATAAAAATCTACATAATATATTATTATTATTGTTGAAGCCTAACCACTCAACAAAAACATTCAAATTGCTGTTTACATAGGAGGAATCTGCAACAGCTGATACTCTATTTTTTTCCTCATCTAGTCTTTAAAGTTCATACTTTTAATAAAGATCTAAAGGTTTTGAAAAAATGTCACAGATGGTTTTTCATTTAAAATAAAAATCTATAATATGTCATAACTATCAGTCGCTGTTTCGGTATGTCTCATCTCTGTTATGACAAACTCAGCAATGCTTCATAAAGTTTGACTCATTCCCACCAACATAGTCTTTTAAAGGAATCTCCTCTGAAAAAAAGCATCTCTTTCATTTCAGCCTGCAAAGATCTGATAAACAAGTTTACATCCCAGCAACAGCCCTTAGCCTCCTTTGTGTTTTCAGGTTGAGACCATCCAGGCTGAACAGGTTAGGAAGGACCTGCAGCCCAGGTGGAGGGCTGTCTTTATCCATCCACAGCAGGCAGTGGAGCAGACTGACTTATGAAAGGCGAGGGCGCTCGGCGGGGCGCCAGGACTCGCTTCACTGTTTATTTACACTCCTGTTTAACGAGCTTTATGATTCATAAGCCGACGCTAACGGCCTTTATGGGACCAAATATTTATGTAAGTCAGACCTCTAGTCCTAAGTGAGGAAACTCTCTGAGACGCAGTCATTCAGATGCTGCACTGAAACCAAAGCGGTCTGTTTTTGTCCGGCAGCTATTTCTCATTATGAGCACACGGCCCCAAAACACCTCAAAGCAGACAGCTGAGATTAGCTGCTGATAAATGTCTAAAATACAAACCGAGGCTGATCTGTTGGAGTGGTGGAAATGGGGTGGGGTGGGGGGGGGGATGATTGTATGCAGAACCGAGGAACAAAAGAGACAGTGTAGTAAATCCTTAAGAAGGATGAGCAGTGCATGCAGCAGGGGCCGATTGGGACTGAAGTCAGGCCTTGGTGTGATGAGGAGAGGAAAGAAAAGAGTGATGGAGTTACACACTGAGAGAGTGATGATGCTGCTGTCTTCACTGGTGACTTCGTAATTAACTCAGGAAGTTCTGGTTCCCATTATAATAGTTTATTCCTCAGGACATGGGCTGCACAGTCCAATGACGTATGAATGGGTGGATTTAAGAATTTAGGCGCCCCAGCAAACTGGGCAGGCCTCTGAAATACTTCTTTAACCTTCCTCTAATTGTTCTTGGTGTTTAATGCCCACTTTCTTCAAAAAATAAAAACTAAGAAAGAAAAGTAGAGTTTGTGGTATTTTTTAATAAGTTAAAAAAAAAATTGTTTACACAAAGGTGGATATATACAGTAATAGAGGTGGTGACTTATGTTTTAAACATTGGCTCAAGTTGGACTGAAGTCTCATAGGATTGTATTACACCTGCGGTCCGAGACTCAAACTTTTCATACACACTAATCAGGATAAACAGAAAGCTGGTAACAGCTTCATATTGCTCTGATGACTAATGAATGTAGTGTGTCGTCCAGAGATGGCTAATGAACAAAGAAAACTGTACTTTTTAAGTCCTAAACTGTAAATCTTTTTAAAAAGAGTTTCAAAAGTTAATTTAGGAACTCAAATCAAACCTGGAATTAATTTATAAAGTAATAAGAGTCCATATTCTTGCTTTGAAAACCACAAACCCTGACCGAAGTGTTTACAAAAAGATTTATCTGGTAACAAGCCAATATTTTTTGTTTTAAAAAACTGCTCTAACAAATAAAATGATGTTGGGTCAGTTTTCTAAGGATGAAGAAGGCGGCAACAATATGGAGCAGAAGAGAGGATGATGAGGAACATGAAGATATGCTGACATCGAGATTTGCCTCCTACACACATTGAAAGGAGACTGTTTAGACATTGCAGCTCAGACTTGTCAGGTCTGCATTAGACATGTGAGGGGTTCTTCCTCTGCTGCCTTGCTGCAGCCTCTGATGGGGAAGAAATCCTTTGGCTTGATCCAAAACAGAGACAAAATGCAAAAATGTATCTAAACTTCACAGCTATCACCTCTGATTTACCGTACTTCAGCATTTTGTGCTTCAGTGTTTTTTATTCAAAGTTATAGAATATATAAAGTAATTTAAATGTTAAGAATTCCTAAGACAATGTTGTCTTTGGAGATCTTTGTACAAATGTTTTATTTTCTGTTTTCTTTAAGTCAAAAGAGATTTAAATTCATTTTGGAAACAAACCCGGGATCTTTTGTCTTAGAGAAGTTAAAGTTATGTTTTTTATAGGATAATGAGATGATATTGAAATCTGAAATATAAACTCATTGGTGTTAATATTGCTGTTTCTCTCATTTTGTCAGATTATAACTATAAACTTTAATTATTCCTATAGGATCGTCAGGCAATAGAGCAACATAAAATGGTTTAATACTGTGGAGTAGAATGAGAAGGATATGTGGTACCTATCATTTAAAAAAGGAAATGAAAAGTGCACATTTATATTCAGCTCTCTTTATTGGTATAAAGTCAATGCCATCTAATTATTGAATAGGATCCACCTGTGCATTATTTAACCAGCTGTTCTGTGAAGACTTTACAGGTTTGTTAAAGAACATAAGTTAAAAAACAGCCTTAAGACCAAGAAACAGCAGAGATGTTTAGGGCAGGGTTAGAACATTTACAACAACACTAATACACCAATAAACTGCATACAGTAAATGAATGGGACATTATTAAAACAGATCAAAGTTTATCCACTGTGAGGTGAAAGCAACAGTAGATTACAAAGGATAGATTCAGTTTCCATTTATTCCCATTAAACCAGTAAGTTGCACTGTCTGGTTTTATCCTAAAACATTACAATTTTACTGGCTATCGTTTAGATTATTTATGTCTGCTTATGTCAGATTTTATTTAAACCAATTGTAGAGTGGCTTACAAGTGGGCTAAACTGAGTCGAGCCGTTGCTTTGGTGATGTGGAATGTGTTGATTTGAGTTGCAGTGTTAATTAATCCTCTCCAGGCCTGTGTTTTATAACCTTTCAGAGCCCTTTATAATCCTCTAATAACACCAGACCAGAGCCCTCTTTATGGCTTTAATCATGATGGCCTGGGTCAATCCACTTAGCACCATTACCCCCATCACTTCCTTCCTTTTTTAACCATAGTCATCAACATCACCAGAATATACTTAAAAAAAGTCTTCCTTTCTTTTTATCCAAAAAATGTATTTATCCATCCAACGTATGCGTCTGCAGACTGGAAAATGACAAATTGTTGTTTAATATACACCAGAGAGTCCCACTGCAAGCCTGTTTGTTTCAAGATAATTACTATTTTTACTTATTAGAATGTTACTTTAGGACATCAGCTCCATTGTTCTTCATACTAAATACTAATAACCTCATTATTTTAGGTTTGTCAGTTTTGCTTCATTAATTTATCTGTGAATGATCTCAACTTAAATATATTATTTAACTGATCCGGGTGAATATTACAAAGCCTATCTTAGTATAGTTTAAGTGTAAGAAAACCTACAAATGATGAGAAGACAAACTCAGGATGTGAACAGATTTCTAAAAACGTTTGGCGATTTCCTGACACAGGGAGAGTCTTGCATACCTCAAGAAAAAAGAGATCCATTTTCCATTTATAGGGGGAAGATAATCTGTATGGAAAGATAGAGTGCTTAGGATTCAGTTGTGACAGATTTACACCTACGATTTGATTATTTTATCAACAACAAAGAATATTCAATCGAGATAGAGACACTTTTTTACAGCCAAATAGTTAACTAACATTGAAAGGTTGCAGGTTAGTACAGGTACAGGGTGTGGTGAGGGTTGTACTGTCAGACAGGTAGATTAAGTAAAGTGGTACAAGCTCCAGCTGTTTGCTCCTTTTAATGTTCTCTCATATTTTTTTTTAATTAATAGGTTAAAATCACAAAGATTACTTAGATGAATGTAAGCCTACTAAAAGTTTATCCTAAAATCTGTGTTTGCGGAAACCATTCCACATCATAGATATATGCACACACTTAATCACACTCAAAGTAGAAGTTTTTTTAATCAATATATATTTATAACTTTAGAATAGAGCCAGGTATATGCTTAAGAGCTGCAGTTTAGAAGTGCAGTAAAATATCAGTACTAATGTTTTACACGCAGTTCATTTTGCTCCACTATCTGTGCCCTTCCCTCACAACCCGATTCTTATTTAACAATGAAAATCATAGCTGCAAGAATTAAATAAAAAAAAAAGTTTGTTTATTTTTTTTCATTCTTGTCAATAACTTAGCCAGAAACTAATGCTGAAGTTTTGGCACAATGAAAGTGTCATGTTTCACTCAAATATAGAAATGACCCTGGCTGACTATTTACAACACTTACAAAATGGGCTTGCATGTGGAGAACAGACATGTACAGGGCATGGATGGCAGTAAAACACAAGACTCTGGCAGTAACGTAAAGAGAACCATTCAGCAAATATACTAAAGCTGGAGTGGAAGATGATTGATGAACCAGAAGAGCTAATCAGAGAAAATGAGGGGCAGCTGAGGTAGAGTGAAGGCAGAAATGCTGAGGGAAGATACAAATTAAACAAAACAGACCTGAACAGAAACACAAAGAAATGGAGGCAAGTAATTAACAGAAATCTGTTAGAAAATAACACCAAATGTATACCAACCAAAAAGGAAACCTAAACATCCACATCATCGCACAAAACTGTGTTTTGTTTAAGAAGAGTAGATTGTGTCTAACCAGCCAAATAGCCTGCTGGTGTACTTTTTAACCAACTATATACTAAAAATTAACAAATTTGTATATACATGATTGCTGGACAAAACATTTTATAATATAGGGCTGGATTTTAGGGTTTCACAGTATGTTACATTTGAAGAAAAAATTTATTTTTGTTTAAATTTTAATAAATTATGTGTTTTTAAATTTAACAGCATTAATAGACATTGTTTTGCTAAAATAAAATTGTATTTTGCAAGTCATTTACATAACTTCTCCAACCATTAAAAAGACAAATGATTGAAAAAATTTATTTTAAAAAAAAAGCGAATATTGATTCACAGCATTCAGCAAAGGCTATCTGTGCTCTCATCTGCCCCTCACTGGTAGGTGTGGCCCTTCCTGTGTCTCAGCACCTGGAGTGCCTTTGGATATCGGGGGCTTGCGTCGCCGTTTGTCCGTTCTAGGCTCAGTAGGGCAGGTCTGGTGCTGCCCACACCTGCTATTGAGCACATTTTTCTTCTGAAGAAGCTTTATGCATCCTTTATACAAGAGCATGTCCATGCGTAAACACCATGGGAATTTTATTGCAAGTGTTCACAGATACAATGGCAATAGCTGCAGCTACAGATGTATACCCCTTTGAATAATGTTGTATAATCACCGTAGATTTTGGCTCCTGCACACATGGATATCTAAGGGATACCTGCTGCTCTTAAAGCTTTGTTTGATATTTACCTTGGTTGTCTATTGTTCTTGTTCTTTTTGCTGTTAGGTTCTCTATTTTCTTTTTCGGTTTCATACAGGGTAAATGTAAATGTATATCTTCTGTATTGTCTATTTTTTGCTGAGTTTTTTTCTTTTCTTTCTTCCCTCCATCTCTTTCTTTCTCCCCTTAGTTCTTGTCCCCTATTTCTTTCTCACCTACCTTTCTGTTTCAATGTCCGTTGTATAAGATTTTACTCCCTAATTAATTTTCAATACAGTTTCATATACAAGTGGAACCCTATGACAGTCATAATGGTCTGCTTGTGAAAGCAAAACTGTGGGCTACCACCTAGCTCCGGGACATCTTTTCCCAGAGCCATATAAGCAAAACAGTTCACAAATAAAAAGTGTTCTGCCAGGATCCGAGCGCTAAAGAACATATTTCATTCATGTCAATAAAAATTCTTAATTGCAGCTTTTCTCTATGTGAGTTCCTCCGGGTTGAATTTCAGCTGTTAAAATGCTGCATTTGTTTTTAAGCTTTCCAACATAAGCTATCAATTAAAAGTCCAAAATTAATCTTTTAGGACTTAAGACTCTATATGAAGTTTTACCACATCCTAGAAGTGCTTTCTACAAAAACTCTTTGCCAATTTATTGCCAAACCAACTTTGGATATTTATTCTTTTTCAGATTTGGGTGCATTTTAATCCTATTTCAAAGCATTTCCGGTTAACCTTTAGAGGAGAGCACTTACAGGGATACTTTGAGCATCACATCATTAAATAAAGGCTTTTATAGAGTCAGGCGTACTTAGAAACACATGTGCAAAGCTAAACTTTAATTGTATTCTTTTTATTTTTTTGTCCATAAACTGCAGGTAAGACAATAAATAAACTGCTAGGTGAGAAGATTCTGTTTAGTGGTATAAAGTCGTCAAACCAAATAATAACAATAATAACAAGCTGTAGGAGCATAGGACATAGTGAGAAATTGAATGACTAGGAAACGTCTGCAGACAGTGTGTGTGAAGTCTGTGCTCATAAGGGTATACCATAACCAGAGTAACATCAGTGGGTATCAGGAGCTGAGTTTGGTAAAGGCACTGATAATTCACAGATGCATGAGCAGAATGCTGTTACTGAATGGGATAACCAGACTGAGATCAAAGTTTTTTAAAATGTTGCATCTAATGGCCATTCTCCTTTCAGCAACTTTGTGCAAACTACTGATACCACCAATAATAGTGATAATCACTTTTGCTTAGTTCAGTCTATCTAGGTTCCACCTTGTCAGCACCAGCAGAACCTTCTTATAGGGAGAAATTAAACTACGCACAAAAAAGATGAAGAAAATAACAATGAAAAGGACAAAAACAACAGAGTGAGTTAACGAAAGAGATGAGAAAAAAGACAACGATACACCAACACAGTCAAGCATCAACATAGAAACCCATCCGAACACACTCCAGTCAAGATACCACACACAGAACCTTGTAGAAAAGAGGAAGCTAATTTTCTGTGTTGTCCAGGCGCTCCAAGTGGTGATCCTCTTGGACCACTCGTTTCTCTGGTCACAAGACTATTAAGAAAAAGAAGCTGGAAAACTTAGCATCACTTTAGATCTTTTAGCCAGAGTTTAATTGTCTATGAATGGATTATCTTTCCTCTCAGATTTTTACAGCATTTGTGGACCTATTTTTCCTTAACCTTTTGCAATAGATAAGGATGACCATTTTATTTTTTATGTTTTAAATGAAAAAAAGATTGGAATTTTTAAGATCAAGTATGTAGCTGGTTATTAATCTAGTTAGCTTTAACAGGACAACATATCCTTTTTCCTGCAGGTTTGGACCTTTGCTTAATTAGTTGAAAGAACAAATCTTTAAGGTGGGCATGCCCACTACTTCCAAAAAGTGAACGTTGAAAATGCATTTGGTCAAAGTAAACTCCCAGTGCAATAAATCTTATTCCTTTAACACAAGCTACTCCCAGACTTGGAAACGCTGACCACCAGGAAAGAAAGACCAAGAGCCCAAAAACAACAACTGAACCCAAACATCTCAATCAGTCTGTCAATCTATTTGCATGTTGAGACTCTCATTGTGTCTCCATGTCAGAGGTTTAGTTGGTCTGTTGGAGTCGAGACTCCTTACTCCTATAATCTATAAGCTCTGTTTTCACACCTCAACAGAGCTCAGCTTACCAGGAGTTAAAATCCCCTTCATCATGAGTTCACTTGGCTTCTACCTGATATCAGCTACTCCGTTTCTCTGCCAGTTTTCCCCCATGGGTTATGGTCATTGACATTTATGGGGGGAAAGCTTGTATGTCCATCTGTGTTTTGTTAAAGGAGTATTTATTCAATGAGTAATGTTTAGGAAACTGGAAAAAAAGAGAAAATGATAAGTCTGTAGGAAGAGATGTTAGTTTTGGATGAGTTATAGAATTTGGTGTGGTATTGTAGGACAATATTAAACAGGGAATTCATTAGTCTTTGACTGGTGCGAAAAGAATAACAAGAACTTTATTCCATGCAGAAGAGCACTATGATGACTTAACAAGACACATTGCTGATTTTTAGAGAAACGTCTTGCAAAATGTTAGTTTTTTTTAGGTCTCCAGACAAACCACAAACAAGAGAGCCTTCCTTTGCCATCCCCTACCCCCCTGTGTCTACAATTTCACTTAACCCAACCAGACAGACATCATTCAAAACCCATCTCGTTCCAATGACTGAGCCACAAAGGCTGAGGAGCTTCAATGAAATAAAAAGGAAATTTCCAAGCACTAACATAGATTTTACGTTTAGAGGCCACGGTCAACGCTCAAGTACCAGAAAATGAATGCAGCTTTAGTAATGTTCAAGCTTTGCAGGAATGCCATTGAAAGCGTCTTGAGCTTAAACTAAAGTCTAAAGGCCAGTAAAGTTGAACTCTACTCCCTTTTTAAAGATAAATCTGCTTTTCTTTTAGTTTGTCCAAAAAGCCAGCTGAGATATGAGGAACTCTTCCAGACTTTCCAAAACGCATTGCAAAACATGCCTTAGATTTAGAAAGGTACTCCAACAAATGATTATTTGATTAAAAACCATTCTTTTGTAAATGTCTTTTGTAAAATATAAAAGTAGAACAGTTGGGATTTATTTTGAAATGCCATAAAGAATAAAACAGTAAAAGGTTTTAAAGAAAAACAGCTCTGCAGTAAAACTGCATCACTTTAAAGTATCTAAAAACTGTAAAAAAAAAAATGGCAGTGATTACCTTCATAAAGGTTTAAAGTGGAACAAAAGCCAGATGAAAGTTTTTTTCATTCAGAAATAGGGTTTAATTGGTAGTTTTGTGCCACAGTAACACCATGTGGTATTAAAAAGTCTAAAAAAGCGGTAATTTTCTATAATCATGGCCAAATGTAAGACTCACATTTTTCTTACACTTAACTGCTTCAGTGTGGTTAGATCTTTTTTCATGTTTCTATGACATGCCAACGTTAAAACACTAAAGCTGCGTATTATTAGGACATATTCAGTAATATTCATGATAAACAATCCTCTGCATTTTGTGAGTTTTTACAGGTATACATCCAGTGTGAGTACTAAGTACAGCAAGACCTCCAGTCAAATATATTATTAATAAGTAGAGTATGAACGTTTAACACTTGAAATATTATAGATCTTTCTTGAGTTATCCTCAGCCAGGCAACTTTACCTTCATTTGATAAAGAAAACATAATGTTATAGAAGTAGAGCTGCTTGATCACAGATTTTGGGTACTCTACCCACCTCCCTCTGCTTACATATATGTTTTTTAAAAGGTACTCAGTAATTTTACTATAAAAATGTAGGTTTTTGTTTATAGAATCCCTCCAACTGATCCAGTAAAGACATCATCTGTAATAATCTACATAAGCTCTCAGATAAACAATCTAGCACACTGATTTGTATGTAAAGACAATGTTGTTTATACTGATATAAAAACGGGAAAATAACAAGTATTCCTGATTGTAAACCAACCGAATAGTTTAAATATACAGGTTGCACCTTTTCCAAACCTGTGCTTAATCTATATCTGCTTCTACTGGAAAAATTGTCATGTTTTTCAATCTACTGGTTTGAAGGAATTACCTCTCGTAGCTCACGTATCACATGCTGCAGTTCTCAGACCGGTTTACATTTTTTCTCTCTCTCGTGGTTACTTCCCTTCTCCAAATCTGCTCTTCGGTACCTTTATTTTCCCTTCCCGTATATATCACCTCATTCCATCAGCTCTCCAACATACAGTACAGCTCTGTCTTTTTTTTTTTATCAGCGACTCCATCTTAGTGTTGTCTCTCTGATTACTTGTGCTCACTAAGTACCTTAGAGAAAGGAGACGCCAAATTTTGTTTCCATTAATTCTAATTTTCTGCAGAAAATAATGCAGTTGTCGGGGTTGAAAGTTGGCCAGAAAACACAAATGAACAAATTAAAACGTCCAAACTGTTAAATGTTTTATAATCACTGCCTGACAGTCAATAACGTTACCAGCCAACTCCTTTCCTTTGAGTCATCTGATCTCAATTATCAGAGGACGAAACTTTGCATAAACATTTACAGTTTCTATTCCCCGAGCTTTCCTTTCTCTATTACAATAGGACGTTCATTTCTTTCTGTCTGACTTGCTTCCCTCAGTTTGTCGTCCCTCTCATCTTATCAACAAATCCACATGGCTGATAAGTGTAACAAAGCAGCTCTGATTGGAGCAGATAGCAGCAGAGTTAACAGTGCTCCATCTCACCCCTCACAGCTTGTAAAGCACATCAAATGACTTTTAGACGAGAGTTATGGGCCTCTTACAGGGAGCAAAGGGTCACAATCTGGGGCACATACACACACACCAGTATTTAGAGAAAGTGTTACTAGGGAGTTAGCATGTGTTTAGGGTAGATTTTGTTAAAGGATGGCTGGATTATGTTCTGACAGCTCAGGTGCTGCTGTACCAGAGGCAGCTGTGTTTCATCATGCTCAGTAACCTTTTACTTTTGCTATAAGCACCAATTTATTGTTCTTTTTTATCTTGTAAATAAAGATCAAAAATCGCTCACAAAAACTGTGGAAGTTTTATAAACAGATTATATCATATTTCTCTAATTCAAAAAGTTATTTACTTTATTTTATTTTGCAATATTATCTTTAAAAAACTCAGGTATTTAACAACATCAGTATTTGTGTTACATCCACAGATTTAACTCAAATTAACTCAGATTTTGGGAATTAAAGGAGATTCGCAAAACCTTTACTTTCTTAACTAGTGTTAAGTAAAAAACTTTGGGTAAACTCCTGACTTTGAAAAAGTAAAGAGAGAAAAACACCCAAAAACAAAATATTGTTGTATATTCCATAATAGAAGTGGTTTGATCATCCAAACTAAGGCCAACTATATTAGTTATCAATTATTAGTTCTTCTTGATATTCTAAATAAGGATGATTTGGTCATAATTGGTTGTTCTGCACCAAAATGCAGACTGATTCACAGGAGCCATTTGTTTTTTTGTTTTGTTTTTTTTTTTAAGGAAGGTAAAACAGAAAATGAAACATGGAAATGAAGGCTAACGCTGGAAAATAAATTAGACCTTAAGTACAGGGGAAAACAGGTGCAAGCAGTAGTACAAATGAGGAAACACAGGTGCAGAGAATAAATGAACTCCTGTAACAGATCAAGGCCTCTGGTTGAGAGAGAAATGGAAGAGAAAGAGAATGAATCCAATAATGACAATGAGTAGAGAAAATAAAGACAAGATTAATCAACTATGCTAGAAATAAGCAAAAAACAAAAAAAAAAAAAACAAAAAACAAAAAAACAATGGACTAGAACACAACTGTTAAAAGGTTAACAAACTAAACTGATCAACTGGATTTGGGACTGAAAACTAGTGCTAAAGACCAGCTAAGAAAACTTTAAAGGTCGTGTTTAGAGTTTGATATGAAAATGAGATGAGATCACAGAGGAGTCAGTGAGACCTAAGATGCAGAAGCATAAGCTGTAATCAAGCGACAGTTGCTCTGAAATGCTGAATATTTATAGGCAGCACATTTTCTAAAAGTTAAACAGGGATTTTTATAATTATAAGCCCAACCTGTTAGTGGGGAAATTACATCAGCAGTTTCCTGTAGCCACATGCTAAAGATTTCGTTTGTGAAGTAACATTTTTATTTATTTATTTTATTTTATTTTTTTTGCTTTACTAAGGTTGGTTTACAAAAAAATAAATGAAAGCCAACATGAATGTTAAAATAAAATAAACTTTAGCTACTTCCTTCTTCCTTCGCTTGATTTGGTGCTTGTTCTGTCACAAAATAGACGTGATGGTTTTGTAGTGAACTCTGCTCATTTCTGCGCCTCCAATGCCGGCAGTTACAGCGCCATTCAGGTCACCTGCCCTGGTCCTACTTCCTTTAAGAATGTTCAAATTTAGTTGAGCATTTAAAATATCTATTTATAGAAGATGTTTACAAAGACATGTTGTTAAAAGATACCTGTATAAATTCTTAGTCTAACCCTAACCCTAGCATGTTAAATACAAACAGGCTTATATTGGAAGGCAACCGGACTTTCGCTAAATTTTTCAAGCATGTTCCGACACCTATCCAGGAGTCTTTGTCAGTTTTGTTGGCTCGCACTAGAGCAATCTGTGGTTTGAAGCACTGAAGTATTTAAGCAGCGTTGAGGTCCATCCTCCTAAGCACTATTCAAGTAAGATGCAAAATGTTTTTAAGAATACTCTAAGGACTAGAGTTGAACGTATTTGTTTACTTTAGTTACCATAAAAATATGACTAAACCTACATCAGATAAATTATATTTTTGATCAAATCTAACCTAAAAAACTGTTATTAGAGGAACACACAGTGAAGGAGGTGAATAAGTGACTGAGGAATCTTTATTAATCAAATGCAAGGATGCATTTTGTCGGTGACAATTTCTGTAAAAAAAAAAAAAAAAAAACAAACAAACAAAAAAAACTTCTACATTACATAAAAAACTGTATTAAGATTATATATATATATATATCTTGCTCTTTAATCCACTGTGGGATCCTACAGAGTTAAGGGTTTTTACATGTTGTTGCCAAAATTTCCAATAACAGAGCCAGAGAAGCTGTAACAAACGTAAGTGGTGCAAAACCACTGCAACTGAAAAAACTGTGCACATGTGATGTTGGAAGAGGAACATTTTTTAACAATGAATGCAACAATGAGGAATACAAAGAGTGAATTGTAGGGAACGTGTGCATGGAGCCTGCAATAGATCCAAGTAGCTTTGTGGACAGATCCTCTTTGTGATGAGAGGTAATAAATCCTGTCACTGATTCTTTTCTTAAATACATATTAAAAACACATCATTGATACACGTGTTCCTCATGTTAACACATTAAGTCACAGCACTGTGCAGCCATGATAATCCTACCCATCACAAAAAAGAGGAATATTATTTTCCTCAAATAGTCCCACAGTGGGAGCAATTGCTTATTTTCACAGCTGCAAAAACCTAGTTTAAACAGGGAATTACTGCTGTTCTTAAAGCTTGCCAGGATTGGATGTTTTTTATATTTAAAGAGAAAAGAATGAACTTATCCAGCCATGCAAAGAAAACAAGTGAAGTGACTTCCTCTTTCAACAGCAGCCGGGGATCTCTCAGTCTCCTCAGGCCTCACACAGACATGGTTATGCTCAAGTTAATGGTATTAGTCGTTAATTCCACCTCTTTGGAAGGTCCAAAGGCAGATTATCATTAACGATATCAGGAAGCTGTCGAATTAAAATGTATTTTTAAAACAAAATATGCACCTATGATCCATTTAAAGTAAGGGAAAGATGAAGAAGGACTTAAGAAATGAGGAAAAGTATTTTCAGAACAGCGATGGAAAACTATTGGAGTCACTCCTTTTTAAAAAAATTGCATTAAAAAAGCTGAAATTGCTGTCATGTTTTACATTATTGGCATAAATTGTTTCCTTTTTAAGATCTGTTTCAGTTTTTATTATGGAATTCATCTTACTAGCTTGGCCTCATTTTCATGGCCTATGAATCAATCATAGGCACAAAAAGATTCTTTAACTCAAGGGATGAAACACTCCTGTCTCTACATAATAAAAAAATGCATAAAAATAAAACAAAAAATATCAAAAAGCTGTCTTGCAGGAGGCATATGCTGCCAGGTTGTGTTAATTGCCACATCTGCCAAATCGACTAAACAGGAAACATGGGGAGGATTGTTTTTAATATAAAAGTGTCTAATGAGTTATTAGTTTTAAATTAACTTCTGCCTGAAAAGATCCAAGAAAAAATCAAGAAGAGCTTTAGGTACACCTTTAAATGTACCTTTGTTATATCTTTGTATAAAGGTAACACATTCAAATTTAAGCAATACTGCAGATGAGGTGTATATGAGCTGTGGCCATAACAGTCTCTGTTTTGCTGTAAAAGGCTCAAATTATTAACAGAAAATAAACCAACCGACTTCCATCAATAAAATAGTACAAACTTCGTGCAGTCAAGTTATTCTAGCAATGCTGACAAAAAAGCCTCCTCAAAATGTCCCTGCATGGCTCACTGAAGGTATGGCAGATGAAATCATAGCAGATAGACCAGCAACAAACATCAAGGACAGCAGCTGCTGATATTTAATTATCTCTAACAATGTGATTCTCGAGTGGCTATTAGTAGAAAATCTGTCAAACAGAAGTTAATGACCTACAAGCTGATGCATCGTTCACGTTTGGCAACAAAACGTTACCAGATTTTTGTCCGATTTCTACAGTAGAAGACATTTTTTTCAAATACTCTTCAGTTGCTGTAGATTATGCCCAGGGTTGCCACCTGTTCCATAAAATATGGAATCGTTTGGCAGTATAAAATTGCTTCCTGTATTGAACTTGATGTGATTTGTCTCATATATTTTCATAAATCTCCAAAACACATCTATGTCACACAAATCATCACTAAATCTTGCACAAATTAACAAATTAAATCACCTCAACTACTGGAGACAACTACATTTTCCTGCTGGGTCTGAGCAGGACCTCCTCAGCCTCCACTGCTGTCTGTCACCCGATACTCCACCACTTCAGAAGGAAAAGCTTTGAAAAATACAGACAGCAGTGAGAAAAAGCAAATCCCTGGCTGGGCAGCGTTAGTGGGGAAGAGTACGAGGAAAACTGTAAGATATGTTGGGCTGTCAGCGTTGTGTTTCCAGTGGTACACAGTGGGCTCTCTGTGGCTCAGGGGTCAGCAGGACTAAACCACTAAAGACACATAAGAGCTCAGTCCTTCATACCCTGCTGACCATCTCCTGAGATTGTTATGGCATAAAACATTATGATTACTGTGGTTGAACTGATTGCTTCGGTGAAGTGTGTTTACGTTAATTTAATAATTTGTATATTAGCCAATATGAATGGCCATTTAAAGAATAAATCATTCTAAGAGTAAGAAAATAATACGAGCAAACAAATATTGCTAAAATAAAGTGTTATAAAAAAACACCTTGTTAATCACTCACTAAAACTAGGAGGCTGTATTGATTTTTTACATTTTTTTTACGTTATTTATACTACACTATTTTATTGTTCTATTTTATATAATCTTTATCCAGAGATCAAAGAATATGAAGTTATCATAGCAATGAGATGCTTGTTTTAGCTCTCATAGAGCAATATTTTATACTATAGTATAGTATAGTGTAGTGTAGTTTATTATAGTATAGTATGTATTTAAATAGTTCTTAATTACAAACATAACAAAAAACTGACGACCTTTAAAATCTAGTGTCATGTGGTGGATTACTGGTCCTGCATGTTAGATGTGTCTCTGCTCCAGCTGCAGGGGAATACATAAAACATGCAGGACAGTGGGTCCTGAAGGACCGATTTTGATCACCATTGTGGTAGATTACACAGTAGACACATATCATTATGCAATAACTAAGTCATCTGCAAAGGGCACTTTATCATAATTTACTCACTGGTATATTATCTTATATACAATATATATTCAATTTTATTTTACATATTTCTTATATTGTTAATAAAGGATTTTAAGCTTCATTTGAACAATTTGCTTTCTTGAACCAATATTCACATAACTATTTGACTTTACTTGATCAATCTGATATTAAAATAAAGAACTCAGGAATCGAAGAAAATCGCAGAAAACTGGAAAACTCAAACTCTGGTGACCTTTGTCTTCCTGCCACAAGGATGACTGATGCTGAGAGGACAGCTGGAGGTGAGATCCTAAATCAAGATGGGAGGAGAGCAGTTCCAGATATCAGGCGTTTGGCAGGGCAGAATGATGAAAGCTTGCGAAAGGACCAGAGGAAGGAGTGTGGATGGCAGACATTACTCTGGATGCGGGGGATGAGCTGACCAGTGAGGTCGGTCGTAGGTCGGGGTGGCAAACCAGACGACATGGGGACAGGGGCAGATCGACGGGGTCACTCAGGATTTTATGGCTAAACAGAAAGTTGATGAAATATGTTGTAAAACAAAGTGAATAAACTTTAGGTGCCAAAGTTTCCATGGAAGGTAAAATGCCAAAAATCAGCAAGCTGCTTCTCATCCAGCACACTTGATCAAATGATAATTAACAAGTGTGAACACCTCTAGAATCTGCTGTTTTGACAGTTTGCCGACCTGCAGCATTCAGGTGGAAGTTGCAGCAAAAGCAGGGCAGGAAGAACACCATCGCTGCTGCCCATCAGTCTTTGACATGTTATAAAGCCTATCCAAACAATTTATAATGTATCGTTCTTTGAGATGAAAAATGGCTTACAAGACTAAAACATTCAACACACACATGCTTATTATCTGAAGACATTCTTCAAAAAGTCAGACGATGAAGTGCTCAGAGTAATGGCAAAAATACCAAGAGGTGCAGCTTTAACAGATGATCCTCATCAGCTGGACAATCTTTAAATGATTGATGCTTTACAATAGATGTAAACCTGCACAATAAACATTTTTTTTGACAATGATTATAAAGATCCACAAAAAAATATTCTTGAAGTAGAATTATTGTATATGCAGACATACATAACCTTGCAAAAATCTCCTGACCACTTTATTTTTTCCTATTCTGTCAAGTTAGAATTAGCTTTAATGTATCAAACTGGGATAGATGGTAGAATAACAAAAAGTAAAACATATATTGTTCTAAAATCTTTTCAAAAATCAATTAGAAAAGAGAGTTGCATATTTGTTTTTACCTTTATTACTAAATGCAATCCAGTATAAACAGCTATTGTTGGATCTAACTAGCAAAAGGGCCCAGGGTTTTTCTAGAGCATTGTTTTTCACACTGTCCTGCTCATCTTGGACGCTTCCCAACTTTCCCACACCTGCTATCAATTGATAGCAGATTACCAGGCTTTGCTAAACTGCAACCATCTGAATCAGGTGTGTTGAAGCAGAGAAACATCTAACATGCAGCATTAGCGAGCAGCATTTGGGTCAGATTAGTCCATAAAATGAACTTTTTTGAACTAAAAGGGGAACATGGAAAACTAGCACTGACTATAACTATGAAAATACAACCGTTGTGGTGAAATATGGTGGAAGTATTATGTGTTTTTAAAATTTTTTTAGGGCAAGTTACTAGTTTTGGTCACGTTAATACCCCTTATAAATGGAGTCCCTTCTTCCACAAGCACAAGATTTATACCGAGCCATTCAGCAAATATACTACTATGTGTTAGTGCACATGATTCTGGCATCGACTAATTAAATTAGTCCTTGGATTGTCATGATCCGTCTGTCCTTGTGCGTTTGAGTTTCTGTTCTCTGTGCTCCCTGTGTTCCCTGATTGCTCCCAGGTGTGTCTTGTTCCCCTGATTGTTCCTA
>JAUZNJ010005964.1:0-18343 GCA_034780135.1 Jordanella pulchra | reverse complement strand
CAAGGAAGCAAGTTCCCTGTGGACCAAAGACGGACTGGTTCTATGTGTACTGAATCATGTTGATATGTTACATTTATTTTTCTTGGTTAAGGCCAGTTCAAAGAAAATTTATAATAAAAAAATAAAACAAACAACAAAAAACATAATGTGAACTGTAAGTTCAGTATAATTGTGCATTAGAGTTCAATATTTCCTGGTTTGATTGTTTTTCCTGTAAGAGCTAATCAAGAAACCTATTTTAAAGTAGAGAACTAGAGATTTAAGGAACTAGTTGTCACTAAGCTCTTCCTTAGGAATGGCTAAATAACAAAATCCACGAAAGGCAGGGTTTGTTGTGTTCAAATTATTCAAGTTTACTTTACATGGCACATTACATGATTTTAGAAATGTTGCCATTCCCATGTCTATTACTGATAACCTACAGATAAAAAATTCCTAGGCTTAGATAGAAAACTTTCAACCAGTCTGACTCTATTACCCATTTGAATTGTCTCTGTAAAGAGTTGTAGGATGGCATGTGTTGTGAAGTGGTGCTATATTAATAAACTTAACTGAAATAATTCTGCATATCACAGCATATCCAAGTTGTCTTTGAAGTTGGATGATAACAAATTAAAGGAGAATCCTAAGCTCATGTCAAGAACAAGACTGTTTACAGGAACTTTCTGATGTCAGCTGTATTCAAGTCTACTGAAATTACCAGAACACATAATATCTTTCGTTGTGTGAAGGACGCAACTGGCAGAGAGAGTTGGATGGGATCATAAACAAACCCAGAAAAATAAAAAGCTTTGCCTCTCTGTCAGGGTGTCAGTATTTTAGATAGCAATGGGGTCTCCGCTGTAACTTTAGGATTATCTCACATAATAGAGGTTATGTCTCATCGGTTTATCTGGGAAGGTTTTCAGTCATCCAGGTCATGGTCAAGTTTGGAAAGTTCAATTTAGGCAACTGGACATGGATTTTTCTAGAAAACATTTCACCTCTCATCCAAGAGGCTTCTTTAGTCCTTACTGGTGCTGAATCACTCGTTATCAATGTATATTTATCAGTATATTTATCTCAGTGTTCTCCAGCACCAGTTAGAACTGAAGAAGCCTCTTGGATGAGAGGAGAAACGTCTCCACACTTCTGACTTCCAGTACCAGAGTACTGGAAGTACCAGAGTCCTGTTACCTACAGAAATAGTCAGATGACTCAGCAGTCATTGGGTGCAACAAAGATTGACAAGATGCTGGGTACAGAGAACTGGTGAACAGCTTTGTGGCATGGTGTGGACACAATCATATGATCCTGAATGTCAGCAAAACAAGGGAAATGATTGTAGATTTTGGAAGAAATGGGAGGAAGTTGAATCCTGTTAACATAATGGGAGAAGATGTGGAGGTGGTGGAGGAGTAGAAATACCTTGAAAATCTAATTATACCGGAGGTGCAACTGTGAAGCTGTCTACAAGAAGGGGCAGAGTAGATTGCCCTTCATAAGGAAGCTTAGGTCCTTTGGTGTTTGCAAAAAGATGCTGCATATTTTGTATAAGTCTGTTGTGGAGAGTTTGATCTCTTCCTCCATCATCATTCCAGGAACTCCCCTGGAGCCTCTGAAGATTATTTCACAAAGGAGAATTATTGTATTATATAAAGTGGTGAAGATCATGGACAACAGAGAGCATTATCTTCAGAAGATTTTTAAACAAAGCAAAATGTCTTCAGCAGGAGGCTTCTCCAGATCCGGTGCAAGACAGACCGATACAGAAGATCCTACGGCTACCAACACCTAAAACAACTGATTAAGAGAAAACGAAATATTAGTTACTACAACATTTAATTTCCCTTTGGGATAAATAAAGTATTTTCAATTGAATGGAATTTGAATACTGTATAGCATATCTATCTGAACACATTCCGTTTATAATTAAAGGGAAATTCATAAATGGGGTGGTCATACAATCATCTGAAACAGACATAGAATTTGAGACCCTAGACAGAGAAAGAGAGACACAGACAGAGGGAGTGAGAGAGTTTGCTAGAGAAAAGAAAGTCATAGCAAAGGGAAGACTGGCCTTATTCAGGTTTCCTTGCCAAAAATAGACCAGACGGACTGAACTCCACACAAGACAGGTGAGGCTTTGCCATTTTAATAGCTGACAGTAACAATACTATCCCATCCTCCTGAATAAATGTGTTAAAAAAAATCAAACATACAGAGCCACATTAAATCAGATATAACTTGACTGTAACTGGTGAATAAGAAATGTAACATTTACTGATGGAGTTGACCTTTTGATTTCATATTATTGCAAGTTAAGCAGGAATCACTTGGAACAACTGCCAGAAAATAAACCAGAGCACAGAAAAAAAAAACAATTTAAAGTTAATTGGAAGCACCTGTCCTGACATGTCCAGCATTAAGGCGCATCGAGTGTTACACGGACACTTTGTAATCAAAGTAATACTTACAAACTGATATACACAAAGGATCTCAAATTTGACTCTTTAATGTTGATTTCTTAGCCATGGACAAAATTATATGGAAGAAAGGATTGGAGAACCCTGAGCTAGTCCCTTATCTCTTTTATTGATGGTTATGTTTAGATTTTTATCAGGGACTTGCTGTGATCGTTACCTGCTAGGGAAGAAATGTGTGTATAAATCTGCATGTGTGTGTCTGTGAGACAAATGAAGTTGTGAAGAAAAGTAATGACACACTTCAGTGGTCCAGAGAATGGCAGAAGTACCGTCTCACTGATAACAGGGTAATTATGTACACTGTCATCATGGATGCGTGGATGTATAATTTATTTTTTTAAGAGCTGAACTGTATGTCATTTGTTTTATATCAGCTACTTTTGTACATCTTTGTATTACAGGCTCATTAAAAGGTATACATTTTGAGTGTGACAATTGTGTGTTTGTGTAGAAGTGGATATTTTGTGTTGCATGTTCTTATATAGAACCTGCCATGGCATGTATGATTGTTAGGACTGCCCAAACATTGAATTAATGCATTGAGTTAATAGATTCTTGTAACAGATTTTTCCTCAGTCTCTTCTTAACACAGCTTATCATGCTTACACAGAGAACAACATATATTTGAGAAGGTTGCATTCCCTATAATTAAAAACAGGTTTTACAATCATTTCTTGTTAATCTCCACATCATCTAAGAGAACTGCATTCTACAGCGCATGTTTAAAAGGATGAAATAAAAACATGCATACACATAATTGGAAAGAAAATATGATTTTTTGCACTGGTAGGGAGAAAGCAAATTGACAGCAAATGCACACAATGGAACCTATCAGTCCGGCCATCATCATGCCTTAGAGTTAAGCCCTAAACGTGGCCCTTATTCCTGTTGAGAATGTTTTGAACTTCTACTGCTATTTGGTTTCCATCAGTGATGAAGGTTTATGTCCCTTTGTGTCTTTATATCTTCCCTGGTGAGTCAGAAGATAAAATCTGAAGGAGCCTGTCTGATTGGGTTGTCACTAATCCCTTAACTACACAGCTGACCATGATTGGCCTTGACCATACAGAAAGAGCTGGAGCTCACAGGAGGCTGGATGTATGATTGAATGGTTGGAGAGCAAAAATCGGCAGGTGCAACATGAAAGGACAGCGAACAGGAGATGGTCTTCTTACTGAGTGAATGTCTTGATCATAAATACATTTTCCCTGCCCCGATACTGCAACATAAATGATACCACATAATATTAAGAAATTGTGAATGTATAGTAGGTTTGAATAAATAAGGTATCTGCAAGCTAAAAAGCAATGTTTGGCAAAACTTACACTGCTATCTGCAAAATACATGCAGGTACAAATGTTCACATTTTTGGTAAACAAAGTATCCTATTATTTTGAAGCAGAAGGGATGGGATGCCTGTTCTCTAATTTTTTCCTTGCTTCAGCTGTATTAACTTGACAGAGGGCATCTCTGAGCAACAACGTTGCTGTTTTGGTAAACATTCTCACTTATATTTATATTCTTACTTAAAGAAGGTCATTTTATTATGAGACTACTAAAGAATATTATGAGCACTTTTGCTTAGGCTGTATCCTAGGGGTTATGTCACACTTAAAGATGAACCTTCACCTCATTCGCAACTGTTCTCCTGTGACAGGTCTTCTTTGAAGGTAACTCTGTCTTTAGATCGTTACATTTTCCAATCAGATTACTTGTCCCTGCTAAAGATGACCATAACCACACTGTGAAGAAACTTATGTCCTGGAAATTTTCTGCACAACTTGTTAGCCAGCTCTCTGATGTTTCTACAAGGTTTCACGATGAAGATTGTATACTAAATGATGTGCCATATCATTTTTAACCAAACATTATCCACGCAGGCTTAATGTTTGGTTAAAAACACACGCAAAGAAATTAATCTTATACGACCTTTTCCCTTAAATTCTTCCTACATGACTAATTAATGGCATCCAAATCCATAAGGCTGCTATCAGTTTTCTTTATCATTCCATTTTTACTAATGGTCTCACATTGGCTCCAAAGAACATTTATATATTCATATGGAAAAAGAAAATATGACTCTTCAGATTTCTTTAGATGACTTAATACAAACACTTTTCAGGTATAAAAAAACATGTAAAATAATACTAGAAAACATTTTCCTTTAACTTCACAATTATGTGTAACTCTATTATTGTCTACCACATAAAATCCCAAAAGAATGCACTTGGATGTAATTTTAAAAATTCGGAAAGGTTCATGGGGTTTGAATACTTTTCCAAATATGCAAATGTATCCTCTGATCACCACTGGCTGTACGATAGTCCTAATCTGTAAGAATAAAACCATAATTAGTGAAAGGATGCTGCAGGCACTCTCTGTTTCGGGTTCTCTCATCTGCACATTCTTGCCTAAAGAGGTTCTTGTCAGTTAAAGCAAAGGGAGGCGTTCTATCTTCTCCTGAAATCCCTTTGGAAAGCTACTGTCTGAATATGAGCTACTTGGATTCCAGCCTTAAGCCAGACCCACCCCATGCTGACCCTAAATACAATACCCACAAAGTGCATTTATGTGCTCTTTTTTCAGTAGATGTCTACACGAATTCCTCACAATTTAATCTCCCTTTTTAATTTCAGAATAGTATATATGCTCATATGATTCTCAAATTAACATTTTGTTTTTACTAGTTTCCATACTGTGACAGTTACTACTGTACAGAAAATATTTTAATTGAATATTGCTTGCTTAAATATATAAAAAAAATTTGATCAGTATGGATCCAAATGTTAATAAAAATATTAGCTAAAAACCTAAAACTGTTCAATGTTTCAGAAGGGCTGAAATTACTTCAATGTTTCAATGCAGTCCATTTATAAGGCTTCTTATTTCAAGCCATGGGCTAAAAATGGAGTATAATGTCAGTTTGTGCAATGTGAGACAGCAAAGCAACACATCATATTAGTCTATTTGTAATTTTCTCTCACTAGAACCTTGTTTTTGTTATTTATTTACTAAAGGGATGAATAAATAATTTCTTGATAAGATCAAACCAATGAAAGCTTTCACGGGCATGCTGCTGACCAAAAACCCCTAAACATTAGATCCCCATTAATTTACAACCAATGAGGGACATACACAATTCTATTAACTGAACTAAAGGCAATTTAAAACCAATGTCAACCCAAACCTCAATACAAGACAAACAGATCATTTCTTCAATCAAATCAGAACAAGAGAGTTCAATCATATAGAAATAATCACGTTATATAAGACATATTTCAGCATAACAGTGGCTTGAATTCAATGCAGTAAAGTCTGCTATTTATTAGTTTAATTAGTAAAATTGTATCTATTTATAGAAACTCGGTCTGTTGTGTTGGGTAGCTGACTTCGGTGTAATCTAGCAAGCTGAGCAAGCATGTGGTAACAGTCAATAGGCACCATTTCCTTTTAACATGAATAACTCCTTAGGAAATCCAGTCAAAAATACTTGACAGAAACTTGTGCCATTGTATGAAATATCTGAATGGTAAGAAGTTGAAAACAAACTTTGTTTGATCACATTTGAATGTAAAATCTATCAATCAAGAAATGTTCATCAAGGTATCAAATAATTGACTTACAATTAGTTTTGAATTAATGGCTTATTAGGTTAACATTTGTCTTGTCCAATTAATTGATAACATCAACTTAACTGGAATTTCTTTTAGTGGTGTAATATTACTCCAATCCAATAGAGAGGATGCTGTCGTTTATTTTTAGGATCGGCCTCACCTCACTGGTATTTGCAAGAGAATTATTGCAAGAGTGAAGGCATGCAGGAGCAGAATGAGGAATCGAGCCACAGTGTGGTCCAGAGGCCAGGCCTGTTTCATGAAGCAGGTTTTATTAAAAATTTAAGTTTTTTAATTGTGAAATAGACAGATATAAATAAAAGAAAGAAATAAAATGAAGAGGAACTCTGGGAGATCAGCACAGGTCCTACCTGTTAGAACAATGTTTTTTTACTTCATCTTAACCTGCTGCCAGGTGGTTGCACCTACAAAGATACATTGATCCACTACCATTCAAGCAATAAACAAGTTTTTCCCCTTAATGGTATTGTGGTTACAACAGTCTATGGCAGGCCATTTTGACAGTTATTAGTTTGACTAAATATGTATTTCTGATATCTCATCATGTTTTCTTTGTCAAAATGAACATTTTCACAAATTACATTATTCATATCTAAAATAACCCTTCTGGGTGTATAAAAATGCATTTTAGATCTCCATATTCCTATTTCTACTGGTCATAATTTGTATTATTTTGATGAGGAAAAGATGTATTACAGATATTATAAATACATATTCAGTGAAGCTGATCAAAACAGTCACTTAAAATGTGTCAACATTTCTAGGTATAGGAAATTTCATTCTTACAAGTACAATTTTCTTTTTTCACATTTTGAAATTCAGTTTCTGTTGACAAAAATGTAATTTTGGAATCCATTAATAAAATGTCGAGTAGGATATGTGATTTTGACCAAGAAGAATCCCATTTTATTGAGCTACAAATGGAACAACATAGAGGAGAGTGCTTTTAATGAATGTAAAAAAACATCCTGCCATTCAAGAATTCATAGAAACTTGCACATTAACTCAAGCAGCAATCTTCTCCTATGCTATCTCCCTCTCCTTTGCAGCTGTAGCGCTGTTGCTGTCTTTTAAACACATTATCCAATATAATATTTTTTAATTCTGCATTAAAATCCCTAGTTCCAGTGGAGTGAAATAGGCACTTCCACCTGCCTGTTGTTGTGGGGACTCGTCGAATCGAGGCTCCATTGATGATGGCTTTTCATAGTTGTTACACACGTGCTCAAGTCCGAGTGAACTTACTCAGAGTTGATTAAACTAACTCACAGCAGTTGCTGTGAAACCGTAAACTCAGAGTTTCCAATCTTAGACTAGATCATTTTGGAGTGGAGTATTTGAGTACAGGTTTGTTAAAATGCTTTGTGTAATGGGCCTTAGGATTATTTACACTGTTTGGATTGCAGAAAAACATAACTCCCCTGCAGTAGTCAACATTATTTGGTAAGAGAAAAGGGAAGGACATTACTAAAAGCTTTTCTAACCTGAACTGATGAGTCTGATAAGATCAATCGACTTTAAATAAATTCATTACCTGATAACTTGGTTCTTCAATGGCAAAAGTGCATCTTGTTATGAATGCAGGCTAAACAACAGTCTTGGTGAAGAAAACCTTTTGATGGTCCCAATCTCGACTCGGACTCGACCTCATTTGTACTTGGTCTTGTCTCACTCGATGATTAAGGATGCCATTTTATTATGTTTCAAGACCAGTCAAGACCAAAACTGTGGAAATAAATAAGCAAATTTATTTTAAAATATTTTTGATCCTCTTCTGATAGTTCAATAGTCTAACTTCTGCTAATTTAGTATCTTTGATATGGCTGTCACATCTCCAGCCAAACCACCAGTTCCCCACTGCTTGTTTGAGTTTTTAAGCTGCTCTGAGAAAGTAACAACAAAATGCCTGGCACACCACAGGTAGGGACAGACAAATCCTGCTGTAGAACCACAACTGCTAAAGAAAGGTTCTGACCATATTTGGATTTGGGTGGATACATCAAATTAATGAAACTATCTTTATCCTAAAAAAAAATAATAGTAAAAAAAAATTAATTATTGTTAAGTTTTCATCCCAAATTTCTGACTTCATGGCCATATGAAAAAGACATCATGATTGTTCTATATTTCTCTGCCTTACAAACCGAAGTCATTCTTGCTTACAAGAAAAATAGTCATAATGATTTGGATTTGAAAGGTGATCTGTAGCTGACTTTCATTGTGCGTTTCAGCAAGGGGGGCAAAAAACATGTTTTTCAAAATTTACAGTTTTAAGCATGGTTGTATCAAATATTTGAAAAAAATTAAGACCTTAATAGGGACCTTTAAATTAAAAAAGTCACATCAAATTAAGCTCTGAGTGTGTAATATCTTATAGTTTTTATTGCAATGTGAATCTTTCAGATTTATTTGAGAAGAAGCTTTGATCATGTTTCATTTTTTTTTACATAAAGTCTGATGTGCTGGTCTTGCTCTCCTGGCTTGATCTTAGTCCTGGCCCCTTAAATTCTTGGTCTTCTCTCCTTCTCAGCACACTCTGGTCTTGGTCTTGACTTGGTCTCGGCTAAGGTGGTCCTAACTCTGATACTGAGTGAATGGTTTGCTCTGGTACAGCTGCATGATTTTTCATGGATGTTTTTAGTAAATGAGAGTGAGCAATGTAGGATGACGACAAGAAAGTGATTTGCATTGTTACCTGTAAGGGGGTTCAAGAATTAAATCTTGCCTTAAACAGTTCTGTGTAGATTCTTTATCTCCTTCTACGTTTATAACAGGCATGTTTTTATTTAGTTTTTCGATTTACTAAACTGATCTCTTTAATGCAGGTAATAGTCTCTAAACAGCTTCTGGGTATAAATGTAGGGCTGAATAATGTCTGCTCTTTGTCAGCAGCCACCTTCCTCTCACATCACCAAGCAGCAAGAAGCAGGTACAGTAAAAGATGCTGTATGTAGAAGAATTAAAATACTCTTTAACAACTTAATTTCATATTTAACAGATTCCTCACTTTGTTACATGTTTAATCTTCCAAATTTTACACTCTTGTTGATTTTAGGTTTCATCATTTATTGATCTCCTGATTTCAGGATGACAGTATTATTATGCATCGCTTCCAGATAGAGTCAGTGACATTATTGAAATTCTGCATCAGCCATCCCAGCTGCACCAGAGGCATTAGCATGATCCACCCAGAAGTGCCCTTTCTATCCATTGAGGCTCTGTGCATGGGTCACATCACAGATAGAGCTGTGGCTCCATCCATCATGTGGGTTATAGTTAGCCGCCTATGCTAATGTCTGACCCAATGAAAAGTTTACTAAGAGACGGACAAGGACACTGGGGTGGACGCCTGTCTCTGCCATAAACACATACATACGTACACTCTATTTTTTTTGTGTACACATGCACACATACTCCCTTCCCCAGCAATGTGAGGCTGTCATATTTCACAGGCCTGGTAGCATGGGTTGAGTTATGGCCATGTCATAGTACAAAGCGGGGATGTCCTTTGTGTGGCATGTGTTTATGTGGAAACACATTTATGCAGGTAAGTGCTTACCCTGTGTGTGAATTTTAAGTTCACTTCTTATAAGTCTATTAGTTAAAGAAATAATATAAAATGAGATCCTCACTCAAAATCTATGGTGTCACAATACATCTACATGTTTTAAAAGTCAAAATGATTTGTTGAAATATTCTAAAAATAAAGTTCTGTGAATTAGGAGTAAATGGAATATTATTAACAGCATAGAAGTCTAAATGGGAGCAATGGAATAAATGTATGATCACTCAAACATGGTTTATGCAGAAAAACAATCAGATGACTCTGACAATAGTGAGGCCTGTTTAGGGACAGAGAGGACGGTGCTGTGTTATAAAAGCTGTGCAGATTTATTACCTGTAAACTAGAAGATGGACATATGGCTGAATAGAGGAATGGATCAATGGAAGGGCAAAACATGAGAATATAAGGGAGTTAAGATAGAGGTTGAAAGATGGAAGGACAGAAGGACAAAGAAATTATGGCACTATAGACAGAGACTGAGGAGTAAGATAAAAAGACATATTTACTGAGTAAAAACAAAATATTTAATATGGGGAAACAGACTGATGGTGAGATGCTTGAGAAGAATCTGAGAAAAGGAGGATCAATTAACCAGAATACGGTCATAAAGTAAATGCATGGGTGGACAGATTATAAGTTGGTTGGAATAATGGAAGGCCCAGCCAGGGATATAAAGACAAGAAAAGAACCGGAAAGTAAAGAAATAAGGAACAGAAGTGAACAGAAAAGTTGTGACATTTTTTCAGACAGTGGTAGGAATTTAAGAAATCCTGAAGTGGTCTTTGCTTCTTTGTGTGACATGATTCCTGGAGGAATTGTCAAAGCATGAAATGAGTCTTACACTGGGAATTGTCTCATTTTGACTGTGTGCGTAGTTATTAATGGTTTTATCATTCTACATTGTAATTACACTCTCTCAGGGAGCATGCATAGACAGAAAAGGCAGAAGACAGACACTTTGGTGTCTTTTGAACTCAGTGGAATAAGCTGAAAGAAAAAGTAAAAATGTATGTGAAATGAATAAATCGGTAGATACTAAATCCTGTGTGCAACCTGGTCTTCAGGATTGAGAATACTGTGGTGCCATTAATGTCCTGTAATTTTCAAGTTTTTGCAAGAGCATAAAAAATACTGACAAGTGCATTATGCAGACAAGAATATTATGAAAGATTACTAATTTATGGAAGGTATGCGATTCTTAGAGCTTGAGTCCTAAAAACAACTTACAATTATGCCTAGTTGCCTGAAATCTTTTCTTTAACCACAGGCATGGTTTTAGATGTGAATCAAACTCACAATTTATTAGTAAAATAGAAGCTTATCTAAGAATTACCTAAGAAATTCATTACTTTTTAGACACTAAAAGTTGTGTTGCAAGTTTAAACATGCTAAGGAGCTTACAGAGTAAAATGTATGAAATATCTATTCTAAATGATTGGGGTAGTTGAATTCTATATGAACTTGTAATCTCTTAAGGTAAAATCTAAAGTGTATTCTTTTCTAATGCACAATTAATAACCTCCTAACAAGCATAGTTCTCATGCAGTATTTATCCCTAATGTTCTGTATTTTTAGTTTTTTAACATCCGCATTCACTAACAATATTCCTTATTTTGTCTTCTTCCTTCTTCCTTTTTTTTGTCTTTAAGAGCCACAGTGCCATGTGTCTTGTGATGTAAATGGGGTGTGTTAAATGCTGCTCTGTCCCTTGTGAGTTTTTACGGTATGGAGAGACAGGCTGATAATCTTTAAATGGGGCATCTGCTGGCATCTGCTTTATCTTTATTGTTCCCTTAACACATGTCAGAAAGGAAATTACGAAATAGGCAGGAATGGGGACACACAAAGGCACAAACACACAGTATAAACAATGTACATGTAACATTTAAAAAGACATGTAGATACACTTTTTCAATTGTTTATTAGGCATTTTATACAAAGCAAAGAGTTCAAAAAGTTGTAATTCTCCGTTTAAATAATCTGACAGAAAAACAAAGTCAGCTGTACTCATTGGCAAGAACAAGTTTCAGAAGGATAAAAGCATATGGAAAAATCTGAATATGTCAGTGATCAATATATAAAAACATGGTAAGGGCTTAAACATGCTGGAATAATATTCAACTGGGACTGTAAACATATTTCTACAGCATGCGTAAAAATCCTATCTGTCTCACTGCACATTGTGATCAGGAAAGTTCCATGAATACATTCTAGGAATTTCGCTTTAGTATTCTTATTCACTCCAACACAAAAAAGTGCTATCTATACTAAGTGAATAAAAGAGTAAAACAGCAACAATTAGGGCCTAATCTTCAGAAGTTTGCATGCAAAACACATTCAAACATATTTGTACATGCAAAGAAGATGCAAAATGATTTGCATTTGGAATTTATTAGATTTTAAGCAAGAGTTTGACGCATCCTTTAATTGTTTTTAGTTACTTTGACCCATATCAAATCTGTGTTTCTATTTTTCAGTAGTCTATCAAAAGTCTGCTAAAATCACCGAATTGTATGTACTTCAACTGTGTGATCTTAAAATATAAAAAAATTAAATAAAAAATTGTGCTTGCAATAATTGGGCATGATGTTAGTGATCTACAAAGAATGCTGGTGCAAGGGATAAGATTTATGCAGTTTATTCTGCTCTATTTATGCCCCCTTTCCAATGGCTCGACTTGGCCTGGCTCTACTCTGCCTTAGCATTTTTCAGTTTTCCGTTATTCAGCAATATTCATCCCTGATCATACCTACTCCTGAGCAAGGCTGAAAAAAGGCTTCTAGTTCTGAAAAATCAGTAATGTAGGTGTTCGAAAAATGGTGGGGTTGAGAAGAGCAAGGCCAAATGGAGCCACTGGAAAAGGGATATTAGCAGCTTGTGCAACTGGAAGTGGCTGTAAAAGAAAGATGGCTTACTATAAAAAGAGGTTATAACATTTCTAATAGTAATGAATATTTTTATATTGCATTTTACATATGTATCTCAAAGTGATACACACTAAGATAATAAAAAAAACAAAACAAAAAAGGCAAATCTGAAAAAATAAAATATCATAAAATATATCATAAAATCCTGAAGGTCTGACTTTGCCAGCTTCTCAGTCTCAATCCTCCCTGACAGATAAGGGGCCATTGTCCGGGGTTGCTACTATCTAACAGCAGTAAGATTAAGCTCTAAACAGCTGGATTTATTCCCACCAACACACCATATAATCCACTTCACCCAACCTTTTAGGTTTGATAAGTCACGTTGCGCATGGTTAGTAGTAACATTTGTATTTCCTTCAACAAATATATTGCGCAATTTGCTAATAAGACTATAATCTTTATATACATACAGTGTTCCTGCTGTTTTGCTCATTTTACACCTGCAAAACCTTTGAAAAACTGGGGCTGAAGTCTTTGAAGTCAGTGACAACTGCAACACTTGTGTACTGTCTCCAGCTTTCTCTGAAAAATACGATACTATTGATTGTTTGAATCAAGAATCAGACTTGCAGAATTTGATATCGAAAAAACTACCAAGGTTAAAGGCCATCACAATGTATTACCACATAGATGGGATCTGAAATTCCAGATAAGAATCTTTTGACACCTGCAAGGATTGGAGAAAATATGGAGAAAAGCGATCAAGCAGTAGATAATGAGGAATATAAGCATGGTTGGCCGTAAAGATTATGTAGAAAACAATAGATGAATACATCAGAGAAAAGGTGAAAAACAGACAAATGACAAGGGGAGCCTGAGTGTTCAGCATGAAACCAAGGGCTGGCAAGCACCTGAGTAACACCTCCACATTGTGCGAGTCCATGACTCCTTCTGTCTGATTTCATGATTAATGAAGACATGTCCATGTGGTAATCTTCCTTAATAAGCATCAGTGGAGCAACCCCCAACCATAACCATTTAACAATGTAAGCATATCTTAGTATGTCAGGGTCAGAAGAGCATCTCTTGACATGACCAGAAAAATAAGGCAACTGTCCAGATTTGAACTGAATTATCTTTCATTAAGTATTTGAACTGAAATGTGGTTTGATTTAAAATTCAGTAAGGGCTGCATAAAAAGACCTTAGTGTGTGTGTGTGTGTGTGTGTGTATGTGTCATTTAATGTCATTCTTTATAAGTATGCCCAGATGTTGATAGTGAAATGGCTGTTTAATTACCATTTAAACAGCAGGGGCTATGAGTCTATCTGCCTGAATATGCATGTTTGTGTGTGTGAGATGTTGACAGCAGAACTTCTGTTTAATTACCATTTAAACTGTGAGAGCTGAAAGGATAATTTCAAGACAGAAGAGTGCCAGCTAGCCAAATGACTAAAACACTATTTTATGTACACTCATGTGTGTACAAGTAGTCAATCCACCAGTGAGAAGTTTAGTATAGTTATTACAGGAACAAGGTCAGTTTAAAAGAATTGTACTGACATTGTTTGTTTCTAAATAAAAGTTTGAAACATTCAGAAATGTACTAAGTACATGCTACAGTACCAGCATGTTCTCAGTTGATTCTTATAAATAAAGAAAACAGGAAGCCTCCTAAATGCAAACTGCTACTGCAGCACTGTGCTGTGTATTTAGCTTTATGACTGTTTTTAAAAAGCATTTTTAGATATTTTGATGAGGTCTTTTTAATTTAAAAGTTGTGACGATGTATCTACTTGTCAAAGAGGCGTCCTATTAAGTGTCACAATGGGTTCAACTTTAGAGAGAAGTAAATTTTTTTCTTGAAGCATTCAACAAATTTGGCTGTCATAATTTTCCCTTGATATTGAAGCTCTTTAAAAATTACAGTTATATATAGTCAAATATATATAAAAGATTCCTTTGGACTTATTGTTGGTTTTTGTAGACAATAGGAAATCCAACCTTGCTTTAGAAAATGGGAAAAGTGTTTCTGCCAAACAGTATAAATTAAGAATTTTCAACATATCCTGTTATTGTAAAGACAGAAAGAAATCCCACAAGATAATTGTCTGAGCATTAATAATCCTATTTCGTGGTTCGCCCCCCCCCCTCCCCAAAACAGATAAAATAAAATGACATGATGTCTGCCTACTAGACATATGATCAAGTAACTCTTTTTCGTTTTTTTCTCACTGTTGTTTTGTTTGTATGTGTGTATAAAAGTTATGGGTTCATATTTCCAATTCATACACATGTAGTTAATCATTAATTATCTGTTCATTTCTCTTAATAGTCAAGAATTCTTAAGAAATTTTGGTAATGATGGATCTTTGGTCAAACTCTGGCTTGAATGGAATATTTGTCTGTTTTAGAAGGTTAAAGAAAAAAAAGGGTTTCTGGGCTGCTGGATTGTTTCATCCCTTCAGTCAAACCATAAATACTGCATGTTTGAAAGAGGTTGAGAGGAATCGTTTGCAACCTGGAGGAAACACTGAAACTCAAAATGCTGTGAAGTAAAATCATGTAAGAAATGTCAGGTGAATTAACCTATTTCATAGCATATAAAATAGAAAGCAGACATAAAACATCCATTTATTTCCCATGATAAAGTACATAATGATAAGACACTTTCACTTTTGTTGAAACATAAAGTTTTTTTCACCCTTCTCCCTTTTTGTCACTTCAACATATCAAGTTGAGAATTAAAAAAGTAACAATACTAACAACTTTCTAAAAAGACCAAAAATCAAAACCTTTTCTGTCATTGTGTTTTTTTTTACATTGACAATTCAAGAGTTTGAGTGTAAAGTACATTCACGGGTAGTCTGGCGATGCCCAGACTGCATATGACCAACTTGCATGGTGACAGTCACAGACAATGTGTGCATCTGTGTAGCATTGCTTAGATGGTGTACGTGCAGCATATCTGTCAGAGTGTGACAGGATGACAGCTAAAGCTCCCAGCACTTTGTCCACTATCATCACATCAAGAAACTTACACATAAACATTCATGCACACACACTCATCATAGAATGAAGTAATAATGCTAAAATAGGCCACTGTTTTGAGATTTGATCATTTATTCGTGAGAACCCAGCATGCATTTCTGACACAACACACTTCCATTTGAACTACAAGTCTTCTATACAAGACTTTCACAGTCAAAAAAAGAAAAACTCTATCTTTATAATAATAAAACATAGTCAACACAAGATGGGTTGTAAAAAAACTAGGACACCAAGCATGACGCCTTGAAACTTTAAGGATAATGCCACACCCTATCTCCTCCCTGTATTCCTGGCCCCTCTACTAATTCCTATCTTTCACAACAGAATATACTCTAAATCATTTGTAAAAAATTTCTTTCTAAATTAATTAATAATATCAGATTCAATAGCATATCAAAAACTAACAGACGCTTTTATAAGTTTTATACAGATTCGTCTCAATGTCACCTCTAAGTTATCAGCACTTTGTGGAGCCTGGGTTACAGGCTTATGGCAATTCACAATATGCAGACACCACACAGAATCCGGTGGTATTATCTCATATAATAGCTGCATTTATTGATATACCCATGCGCCTCAAGTCTCCTTTTTATGTCTACAGATGGAATTTAGCCTCTACAAAACCAAGCCAGGTCAGAGAAGATAATTTGAGTCACAGGCACAATCATGGATCACAGCTTCACATTTCATACAATTAAGGATTGTGGATTTCAAGAAGACTAAACAATGGGCCCAAATTAAATTTTGAGTTTCTCAGTCATAGATACTCTGGCTGCCCTGGAAATACAATGAAAAGAACAAGAACAGAGACACAGTCTCTAACAGGATTGCTTGGCATACTTACTCACAATATAGCATCTTTCTCCCTGATTCTATTAATCAGTCTGTCTTACCCTTGATTCAAATTTTACTATATCTATAGCTGCAGTTCAGTAGTACAGTTCTTCTATTATATACAGGAGCCAGCAACGAGTCTTCGTGTGTATAACAGAATGAAAGACGACAATGCAGAAAAGACCAATTAAAGCCTTACTGCAAAGTCATTCTTTGATGGAAACAAACAAGTGAAGAGACAAGAACAAAGAAGGAATGAGAAATTAGGGAATTAAAATTTGTTTCGCAAAGTTTAATGTGCATAAATTTCCTCATTGTGTCAGTATTCTGATAATTAACCTTTCAGAAAGGAAAATGAGTGGGCTTGTGCAAGTTTGTAAATGACAAAAACAGTGACAAATGTAAAAGCAAAACAAAAAATAGAAGAATGGAGGAGCAGAGATTTCAAATACCCTTATATCGAAATACCTTATAGAGAAATAAGGGATTATATGTAAGAAAAGAGGCCGAACATTTGGTCAAGAGAGGACATGAGAACAAAGAGAGAAAATGACAAAAAGACAAAAGAGAGATTACAAAGAAATATGGACTGAAACTGAAGAGAGGAGAAAGAGATGCACTGGAAAGCTGAAAATTAATAATAGTGAGAGAAAAGAGAAATAGATATTGAAAGAAACGAAAAGAGACAGTGAGCATATTCTTTTCAGTCAGTAAAAGGTCTGAAACTCCAGTGGATGAGAGGGCTTCTCTTTATGGTTATTCTCTCTGCATTAGCATTAGCTATAGCTCTTAGACTGACAACAGGGTGTTCTGTTCTCAAGGTCAGGTAGGGCACTCACTACCACAGGCCATGACTACACACACACAAGCCCTACACAGACAAGCCGTGCATAACATTCTTACACACACTGCTGCTCGAACACATGCAAAAGCTGCTAGTTAGAGGGTTTTTTGTTTTGTTTTGCTATTTTCGCCCATGGACAGGTCTTTAAGATTACAAGTTTAAATAGCGTTGTATTGAGAAAACGGTAACTCATAGGACAACACTATTAACATTTGTTGATTTTTTACAATATATATTTAAACTACTCCAGAACTATTTATCTGTGTTGTCCAATCCTGTTCTCACAGCAAAGGACAATACAGCCATTTCAGAAAAACTGGGGACATTTAAAAGGAAACTTCAAAAAAATACAATTAAAATGAAACTCACTATTGCAGCTGTAGACTGTGTAGTTGGTCCTTTGTAGGTCCTACAAGTTGTCTTTTGCTCCCAAGTTAATACTTCCTAAAGTAAAGGACTCTCAGACAAGACTTCAAGCTTTAACAATATTTCATCTAAGTTCAGCAGAGAAGTTGTACAATTACAACTATGTGGCTCATTATGTCATCCATGTCAAAAAGGATAATTAGCCAAGAAAAAACATTTCCCAATCCTTCTTATTTCATAATCTCCTATTAGTTGACCAAGTTTATCTGTCATGTGTCATCATTTGACACACCAATTATATCACAAACCCTGCCTCACTTCTATTTGCTGATCTTGCTAACTACATCCTCCCCTTTCCTAGGACCAATGATCGTTTTTTCAGGGACTGATCCAGTGTCGGAGCTCGGAGGTCAGAGATCCGAGGACAATTCACACCTTCCAGAGTCAGAGTTGGGGACAGAACAGGGGTTAGAGCCAAGTGATAAGATGACAGAGAGGAATGCAGATCAAAATCCAGAGTCAAAGACAGAACTCTAATTAACATATGAATAGCTATTCGGGTGGCCAGGAGCCAGGGAGTGTACCCCAGGTGGATACTTATTCATATATATAAATCAATCAATCACTCTCTCACCCTTGTAGGGTGGTATCTGTATCATCCTCAAGCTCGGGTCTTCTACCAGAGACCTGAGAGTTTGAGGGTTCTGCGCAGTATC